>JACEVL010001898.1:0-23085 GCA_020284085.1 Aporrectodea caliginosa
TATCCCGGCCAGAGATGGATTCTGGTCTTATCCAACTCGATCAGCGGGCGATCCCAGATGCTTTGCCTAGTGGGCAACGGTGACATGACAGTGGGCAATGTTTGTTGGCGCGACAAAAGCAGGTCGTCAAAGACGACATCGGGTACCAATGCGCTGCCGCCGAGGATGGCCATTTGGAGCTCAAGAGTTGCTGCAGCTGAAGCCAAATAGGCAGAAGAAGCAAGCGAAACAACTCTACGAAGACCAAGGCCGCCATCTCTCACCGGCAGCGTTGCCTGTAGCCATTGGATGTCATTAAATGAGGTGTTGACTATAAGTTCGAGCCCGGTACGCATGATCGAGTCAAGAGATTGCAGGGCCCGATGGTCAGCGCACGGGGAACAGCGAAGAAGGTAACCTAACTTCGAGGAACCGAAGGAGGACCTAAGAAGAGTGAGGGCGTTCTGGGAAGGAAGCTGGCCGAGTTTTGTAAAAGCCCTTTGTAGGTCGTCACAGTGTTGGGAAAGAGAGGCATCCAGCGCTGTCCCTCTAAAGAGTGGCGCCCCGAGCAGAGTGAGCGAGTCAGGGTGCAACCGTGCGGCTTATTATTATTATTATTATTATTATTATTATTATTATTATTATTATTATTATTATTATTATTATTAAAAATAAATTATTATTGCTGCTGCTCCTGCTCCTGCTGCTGCTTCTGCTACAACTGCTGCTGCTACTGCTGCTGCGGCTGTTGCGGCTGCTGCTGCTGCTGCTACTACTACTAGTGTCACTTGCACTGTGCACTTAAAGTACTTTTAGCATTAGACTACTACTAGTGTCACTTTGACTGTGTACTTGAAGTACTTTTAGCAATAGCAATTTACGTATTTTTCTTGAAACTTGAAATAAATGTAAATCAATCTAAGTACCAAGTTATGTAACGCAATGTCTCTTATACCTCGCGAATCAGTATCTGACTTGCCTAAAAAATATTCCAGGTAGTCAAAGTGCCGCCCCATTCACGTGGCCGCCCGGTGCGACCGCACCCTCTGGCACACACCCCACCCGCCGCCACTGACTACAGCGCCAGGTTATGAAATTGAAATCGACAGTGGCGAGTTACAACGTTTTCCATTTCATCACTTAATGGTGTTTATACCATCGATTAAATCCACACAATGCCTATATGAGCGAAAAAACTAGACTATGTGTTATCCAAGAATAGTAAAACTTTCTCAAAGAATAAAATAACAATAACTGAAAGCATTATAAATGTGATAAAAACCATGGAATACTGGATCGCTCAGCTGTGTCACCTACCAATGAGACAGAAAATTAAGATAATCCATGGCAGCAATTGTTGACTCCAAGTGGTGGGAGACATTGCTGATTCGCCAAATGGAAACTTCAGGGCGGTCTTTGAAACAATCGGGTGTCTCCTTATGCGCGGGTGCGCCAATAACGAATTTCTGCAATGAACAAAATTTGGTATTTCTGAAGAAAACACCCGTCAGGCATGCTTTTAAAAACCGTGCAGTAAGCACAACATCGAAAGATCATCACACTAGAGACAATAAACCGTGGTGACCCTAGCTAGCGGGACTATTGTCCTTTCGGGGTTCCCTTTTGTGGCTAGTTATGAAAACTAATCTTGCTGCTACTGTGTTGTGATGCGAACAATCGAAAATAATCATGGCATACCTTTGTTTCACTTTAATGGCTTCAATAAAAGAATTGAATTGAATTGAATAAGGCTACTAGCTGTGATGGCAAGAACCGTGGTGAGAACGATTCTGTTGTTGTTCTGTATCTGACAGAGTCTCAGTGAGTTGGTTCTCCAGAACAACCGCATAAAGCTATCAATGACGGGCAAACCAAAAATGTTGGTCTACGGATTGGGAGTTGATTTGTAGATCCTTGATTTGGAGAGCTTTTGCGCGTTTGAGACCTGTTGTTATCAAACTGCTTCGGGGTCGTACCACGAATGTCATTGCCAACGGAGTAGGCCTATCTTGTCCTAATATACAATAACAAGCAGCTTCTGACAGGGAACCATAATGCACACATTATAGACCAGGCTTATGTTCCCTTGAGCCCTCAGGTCGTGCATCTTAAGGACAATAAATTAAAGTATTGTAAGTTATTGTAAAGTATTGTAAATACATGGACGATCCTGGACGCTCTGATACTAAACATCTGAGACGGCATATATAACCAGCCTTCGAATGAAGCAACACGTCAGTGTACCTAGATGTGACCCAGGTGCCAATCACGATTTGATCAACGCAAAAGATAACTGTAGCTCAATTGCAGTAGACCAGGAGCCGTCATAGGTTTTTTTAAACCACGGTCTGTTGTCTCGGGCGGCTTGCCAAAATGAAAGAAATTTTCAGTGTTTAAGATTAACCGATTACATGTTATTATGGGCAATCAAAGCACACGCCAGAGAATGCCCGATATACTGCCAAATCTTGTCGTGCACAACCTTGTTCAATCGTCACTCATATAAATCAGATATGAATGTTTCGATCGTTTATGTAGAACAGAATTGCCAAATTGAAATCAATTTATCTGTGGAGGTTGGCTACTACACAATTACGGTTTCACCCGGTTCAAAAGATTGATCTTTTGCCCGCTTATTATGATAATTATTATCGACAACCATGACTCACACGATGCTGCAATGAGTAAAGTTAAAAAAATGCATAAGCAATAAACATGCACAGGTTTGACATGCATTATAAGATGTCGAGTGAAAGCAGTGTACGTATAAAATTAAAAACCAATATGGAACAGTGCACGTATCTTGAATGTCGCCAAATTTGGAGCAGTACAGCTTTGGTGTATGATACTGTATATGCTTCTGATTGACACGTATGTCAATTAATGCAAGGCCTCGTGAACGCCATAATTTTTCAGCACTCAGACTAGCAGCTATGGTAATCCCGTAGTTTAGGTTGGTAAATTATTTCACATACTCAATCTAAAATGGAAGCTTGTTTGGTACTTGTCGGTTAATTCACCCCATTTCATTTTCTCGTCTACCTTGTCGGTTAATTCACCCCATTTCATTCTTGCGTCTACCTTGCCTGTTCATGCACCCGAATAAATTTGTACGCGTTTCTTTCCTTTTAATTGTAATCTTTGCCGCCTTCCGTCACCTCTCAATTCTTTGTGTATTGGCTCCTGTCCTCGGGTCAACGAAGTTTAGGGAGTGATTAACCTTATCGTGTGTCAACTGTCAAGTCTTCCTTACGAAGGGATACGGGAAAATATGTCATATGAAACACTTCCAGTTTATATATATATCCCGTGTATATTGCAGGTCAACCAGTGACAGTTTCGTCATTAGAAAATATGGACGATACTAACCCTAACCCTGACCCTAACCGACCCTCACGGCGCGTAACAACGACGCGTAACCTCAACGTAAGTTACGTAACTGACATGAACTATAAAACTTTCCGTCGCGAGGTCGGTTAGGGTCAGGGTTAGGGTTAGTGTCGTCATTAGAAGACAGATAAAAACAGTCCCACGGTACACCCATCTGCATGGTAGAAATGATTATGAACTTCGCTTTAATCAGAATAGTTATAATTAAAAGATCTCTTTCTATACCATCGTGCTGTGTTTTCGACACCGGTTTGATGGGGTGAATTAATTTTACGTGGGCAACACATTACCATTGGAAAAACGAAATGGGGTGAATTAACCGACAAGTACCGCTTGTTTGATGGGGAGAAAACTTTCCGATGAAATGGAAGCTATATAGATTGATGGCAGTTCTCATGGACACAGGTAGACTGCTTACTTACCAACGTTAAGTACGGCATTGAAGACATTAAAATAATTGACCAAACTAAACTACGGTATTACCGAGGTTACGATGCATGGCCAATTATAATTGTCGTCTAGTTTTTAACACGATCTTTGCTAATCTGTAGTCATTAAGTCATAGAAAGCAGCATTGATTGTTTGATATAATACGAACATCATATTATTAAGAGCCTTTTAGACGAAGATTAAAAGATACCTTCGATAAACAACTAGATTCAAGCTTATTAGCAGCGACTAAATGTTGACAGCGACAATAAGGATGAACTAGACTATGACGTAAAATAATGGGCAATGCTTAGGCTATATTATGACAATAGGAATTTTTACGTCATCTTCTGCCTCTAAAGGATCAAGGGAAAAAAAGAATGTATAAATAAGTAAGCAGCGAATTCCTCAAGAGGCCTATATGATATGTTCAACAGCAGCTGAGCAATGAATTTTAAACCTTAGTAGGCCATAGCGTCTTTTAGCTGAACTTATGGCAAAATGATGGAAGTGACTAATACTGCAATAGTACAATACTGCATACTTTCTTGTGTTTAGACTCTGCGGTAGCTTTATGCTTCGCTATTTTATAGATGTTTTAAAATAAACGAAAAGTATATTTGGATACTGTAACAAAAACAATTATGACTAATTTCTGGCTTGCCCATTCAATGGTATCTTCAATTTCGAATTAATGAATTCTCGCAAACTATGGTTTCGCTGGAAATCATAATCTTCAATGAAAAGCATCAAATAACGCTAATCAAGAATCTTCTAGGCATATCGTAAATGTTATTTAGTCCAATAGGAGCCATACATAGACTATTGGTCAACTCGACACAATCTAAACCATAAATAACTTGACCTTGTCGAACTGTTAGATTAACGTCCCTGAACGGTTCTAGGACGATTGGTCATAGGACGATTGGTCATAGGACGAATGGTCATAGGACGATTGGTCATACGGACGATTGGTCATACGGACGATTGGTCATAGGGCCTACCGGTCATAGGTCCTATTGGCGATGGGACTATCGAAGGCTATCGAAGGCTAAAACAAAGAAGTTTTAAAAACATGAAAACTATTTGCTGGATCATTTTACTGTCAAATACGTAATACAAAATACGAACAATACGTAAAAGTCTAGAGCGTTGGACTTTGATGTGCGTTTATCTAGTGAATGTTAAGTTCTTCGAAGTGAGTTGAAGCCTGCATGTAATTATCTTAATAAGTTTCTTGATTGGCACTGATTGTATTTGTCTAAAAACGATGTACATGTATGCCCCGGTGCGTTAAGCTTAAAACTAAGAATGTCCATGACTAACGACTACAACGAATTATGTCGGTTTATTAGCGGCATATGACCAATCGTCCTATGACCAATCGTCCGTATGACCAATCGTCCGTATGACCAATCGTCCTATGACCAATCGTCCTATGACCAATCGCCCTATGACCAATCGTCCGGATACCCCTGAACGACGAATTCAGTGGTTCTGAAATACAGAAAACGGCATCTATCTATATTCATGCATCATGCATCTATCTATATTCATGCATCGATCTCTATTTGTGCATCATGCATCTATCTCTATTCATGCATCGGCATCTATCTCTATTTGTGCATCATGCATCTATCTCTATTTGTGCATCATGCATCTATCTCTATTTGTGCATCATGCATCTATCTCTATTTGTGCATCATGCATCTATCTCTATTTGTGCATCATGCATCTATCTCTATTTGTGCATCATGCATCTATCTCTATTTGTGCATCGTGCATCTATCTCTATTCATGCATCATGCATCTATCTCTATTTGTGCATCATGCATCTATCTCTATTCATGCATCATGCATCTATCTCTATTTGTGCATCATGCATCTATCTCTATTCATGCATCATGCATCTATCTCTATTTGTGCATCATGCATCTATCTCTATTCATGCATCATGCATCTATCTCTATTTGTGCATCATGCATCTATCTCTATTTGTGCATCATGCATCTATCTCTATTTGTGCATCATGCATCTATCTCTATTTGTGCATCATGCATCTATCTCTATTTGTGCATCATGCATCTATCTCTATTTGTGCATCATGCATCTATCTCTATTTGTGCATCATGCATCTATCTCTATTTGTGCATCATGCATCTATCTCTATTCATGCATCATGCATCTATCTCTATTTGTGCATCGTGCATCTATCTCTATTCATGCATCATGCATCTATCTCTATTTGTGCATCATGCATCTATCTCTATTTGTGCATCATGCATCTATCTCTATTTGTGCATCGTGCATCTATCTCTATTCATGCATCATGCATCTATCTCTATTTGTGCATCATGCATCTATCTCTATTTGTGCATCATGCATCTATCTCTATTTGTGCATCATGCATCTATCTCTATTTGTGGATCATGCATCTATCTCTATTTGTGCATCACGCAGCTATCTCTATTCATGCATCTGGCATCTATATCCAAGTATCATGCACGTATCTCCATTCATGTATATTGCTTCATGCAATATGGCATGGTCTTTCTTACCGTAACAGGGGTGGGCAAACTACGGCCCGCGGGCCAGATCCGGCCCGCCAACGCTTTTTATCCGGCCCGCCAACGCATTTTATCTGGTCCAAACAATTCTTCAGAAAAGTAAAATGTCATAAATTTCAGACCGCAAGAAGAATTCCTCGTGCTGCTTTCTTATTTGCTATTCCGGTTTGTATTATTCGCATCTACTTACATCTGTGAACAAACATTTTCAACTTTGAAGATAAACAAATCCAAGTAAAAATCTTAGTTAACTGATCTAAATTTCAACTCCATAATACGAATGTGAACTTAGTCTCTCGAAGCCGTTATTATCGGCTTCTCCAGCTCCGAGTGGTTTCTCGTTCTCTTTCTCATGATGCCCTATAGTGGCTCTTGCTTTCGTTACTAGTCGAATTGACCACTGTTCATCGACTCTCCTTGGCCTCACCTTTGAGTTCTGGGGCGACTATATCGGGTTCTGTGCTCGACTTCTTGGCTCATTGTGCAAATTCCCTAATTCGGCTCTGTCTTTGACTACATGCGCGATGTGTGTCTTGCTGCCTATGGTCCAACGGATCTCATACCGGATTCCTGCTTTGGTTTCACGCTGCACCCTCGGCTGTGCTCTTTCTTACCTCCAGGGGTGATCTCTGCCGCCCAGTGGCCGACGTTGTAGCAGGCCCTCCATCTGGAATGACCTACCATCGGAGCTGCGTTTGCTACCTCTGACCAATCTAACTGCATTTTATAAATCACTTAAGTCTTTTTTCAGTAGCTGTGTCTGGGCTAGGAACACCCGGAGTAGGTTTGTTGAAGGTGAGCTATATAAGTGCCCAGAATTAATGAATGCAACCAGTGGAATCACTCTAGATTAAGGGAAAATTGTTATGCATGTACACAGTTGTATTAATGAATACATCTCACAAGTTACAGCCAAAGTAGGCCTACAATTAATTTTAATTCGGTAAACTTTTTAAATTTTAGTTGTTATTAAAAGTTAGAAATTTTGTATGTGGCCCCCCGAATACTTTTGGCGTGTAATGTGGCCCAATGTGCCAAAAGTTTACCCACCCCTGTTCTTACCGATAACACATCGCACCTGCACTTCGTTGACTACACCTACTACCTGTATTTGATCGTATTCGCTGAAAACTTTCATTCATCACTTACGTATCATACGCCATCCCACCACTCATACCTGGTAATATTATTAGTTGGCTAGTTTATTGGTGGGATCATATTCTGTGTCTCGAGCCAGCGTAGATCAATATCTTTTAAATTCACCCTTTGGTTGAATGCCTATTGCCGCACTATAGTTTGGAACATTGCTCCGAAAGAAACATTTGCATATTCATAAAGCCTTTTTTTTTATAAAGTTCATTCAAGTAACAGTCGTTTACACGCGATCTATTTAACCCGTTGAAATGTTAGCTAAGACCATTCGTAACAGTAGCAAGTCTACGATTGAATTCTTATAAAGTGTTAGGCTTGAGCAGCGGCTGCATGTATTCGGTTGTGACTGTTTGCCTACGTTAATTATCGATAGATTTTATCAAAACCTTGCGTTGTCGAAATTGTTAATCGGTATTTAGCTGATACGTCCCATGACTTAATAGAGTTTCAAGACGCATAGAAAAATACTGGAAGAATGGACTCAACGTTTCTTATTATTTGCTTGGGTAAGTAAGAATAACCATAATTTTTGAGAATTCGAGGTACTGCACTGGCTCTCTGTCTGTGAAGATATGGAGTATAGGATTGCCTCTTTTGTCTGGCAGTGTCAGCTAAGCCTTGCTCCGACTTACCTACTTGACCTTTGTTAGCCTGTGTCGGGTACACGGAGTAGCCGCTCCCTGCGCTCAACGGGAAGGGGTAACTGTCAGTCCCGTTCGCCCGCACAACTACCATGCAAAGCGGCGCTTTTTCAGTTGTGGGTCAGGTCCCGCGGTGTGGAATGCCCTCCCTCTCGAGCTGCGCCTGCTTCCTATGTCGGTTTCTGACACATTCTACAGTCTTTTGAAATCGTTCTTTCTCACCGTGCTGGAGTCGGAAGCACCTCTGACCAGTTGCCTTGAAGATGTGCTATATAAATCTCTGAATGAATTAATGAATCAATGAACCAATAGACCGTCTTGTGCTGTAGCATGTTTAGCTTTAATAGCGTCCAGAGCACAGTTGCGATAACATTAAGTCAGCGGTCTAAGAGTTTTGAATAGGATAGGCCTATACTCGGGTAGAAATAAAAGCGAAAAGTTAAAGCAAATTAGCTGAACACCATAGTTGCTAAAAACGGTATAAACAAAATAAAAACGGAAACAACGTCGTTTTTTCCAAAAAACACGAAAAAACGGAAGAAAACGGGAAAACGGAAAAGAAAATAATTTGACTTTGTTGCATCTTGTACGAAAATTTTAAAATTAAAAACCTTGTTTACGCAATTTAATTTTGATCAGCAAATTACATAACTTTATTAGTACACACCAAGTAGGCTAGCATTAATCTACAACAATAATTTTTTTATAAATTTGGTTTAGTCAAAATTTGAGAAATTAAAAATATTGAAATTTGTCAAATTTAAATTGGAGACATAAGTCCACATAAGTCTATGATGATATAAACCAGAGCTCGAGGGTACGCGTACCCTAAAATAGAATACGTTAAAATACGTACATACCTTTCAAAAAATAGACTACGCGTATGGTACGTATCATACACGAAATTTTTTATTTATGGTTCACTCGGTGACCCATAGCCTAAGTATAATCTGACGTCAACAGTATGCGTCATTGAAACCGCTACTTCCGGTCTGCTATAAAGAGATATACACTCAGTGTTACCACTCCTATTTTTTTCCTCCAAGATCTATGTTTTTTTGTCTTGTCTATGTTTCTATGTTTTTTCCCCAAAATCTATGTTTTTTTCGGCGGAAGGTTTAGTTTTTAAAAAAGGTACTTTTTTGAGGAATTTGTATTAAAAAGGGTACGATTTTGAGCAATCTATAGTGTGGACGTCGTAAATTTTGATTGTGATGACGTTTTTTTTTTGCTTGTCAACTTTTTAACTTTTTTTTGAGTAGATTAGAAATTGTTGGATCTGGACTTTTTGGGGATTTTAGGACCAAATTTGACACATAATTCCTGAAAATCGTGTCTATGTTTTTCAATTTTTTTTAGCGGTCGTTTATGTTTTTCCAAAAATGTTGAGTGGTAACACTGTATACACTCCTTGGGAATTGCACGATGACACTGACGATTCCGAGTCAGATTCTGGGAGTAGCAGTTCAGATTAGTGCACATTACATTAATACATTAAGTCAAGTAGCAGTTGTTCAACTGTTTAATCTTTTGCTTGGAGTTGGACTTTGAAGTGCTGCAACAGAACTGAGCCGACTGACTAACATTAGTGCATTAAGTGCAATGTATGCTGGATAAACATAGACCTACAATATAGCATTGCAGCAATTTACTACGCTGTATACTGGGTTGTGATTGTTTGCTTAAATTAAATTGAACATTGTTATAATGAGCAATGACGTGGTTAACGTATTTTTGTATTGTTTACGTACCCTAAAATAGGCTACGTTAAAAACGTACGTACCTTTAAAAAATAGAATACGTATGGTACGTACCCTCGAGCTTTGATATAAGCAATTAAAAACTATACTTTGTAAGAATAGACTTTTACTTCATGAAAAACTGTAGGCCTACTTACAATTTTTACATATGTAGGAACTTGATATGGAGTAATAGCCTATCAGTCAGTTTAGGCCAACTTAGAAATTCAAATAACTTTTTTAAATTTTATTTCCTGTACTGTGCAATTTCTTTCTCAACTGATGACATTAAATGGTGACGTAAATTAGCTGAATCCTTGAAAGGACGGAGACAACGTAAGGGATATCAGACAAAAATAAAATTAAACAAATAATATTAACAGACAGTAAATAAATAAATAAAGTTACATAAACAAATAAAAAACGGAAAAAGTAACAAAATTAAAAAACGAAAAACCACGTTTCAGGAGAAATTAAATTGACCATATGAAATAATTTACAGCCTAAACTATACGGGATTATCTGTCAGCAATCCGTAGGATATGACTTGTACATGACCACGACTCACATAGTTTTAAATTGACTTAAATATGCACAATTTGTAATTAAGTTGCAAAGGGATACTTTGTGAAGGGAGATAATCTCGTACGACTCATGGGGATACTTCTGCACGAGGGGATAGTTTCCCTCGTTCAGATTTATCCGGCCGGATACTCCATTTCGCTTAGGGGATATAATTTTAATGGGAATACTCTATTTGTGACACCGGCAGCAAGTTCAATGGATAGGAATTGAAGGTTACTCAAAGTTAATCAATAGGTTATGCAAATAGTTTCATATGATCATTTCTGATTTCGAGCACAAGTAGATAAATGGTGACATTCAAATAGGCCTATAAATAATAGTTGAAGGCAAAATGATAGGCTACTATATCGAACTCTGTCATTCACATTGAAAAAGAAACATCGGCAATATAATGTGTCGTGAAAAACTATATATAATTATACACATCACACTGTTAAAAAATACTAAAATACTGAAAGTGCCCATTCTTTTGCTACTTAAGCAATTTGTCTTAGAATCATAAATGGTGAGTTGCAGCATTGTTAAGAAATCAATTGCTCTTCTATTAATTTATTTTTCCAGTTCATTTGTCCAGATTTAGTTAGTTACATCTGTAACCGTTATTTATTGGATTATGTTTACAGTTGTGTCTGCTGTATCCATCGATGGGTGGCTAACAGAGTCTCGTGATAAGATTGCTTCACTGGGAGACAGAGTTGAATTGGACTGCATCCGAAATTCATCCCATCCATTAGCATGGCGTTTCACACGTCAAGGCAGCCGTGAACATGAAGGTTTAGCTTTCAACAATAAATTGCGTCCAAATATTTCAGATTCCTACAGCATAGTAAGTAAGGACTTTGGCCAAGATACTCTTGTCATTGATCCTGTGCTTGCAACACTTGCTGGAAGATACGAATGCCTCGACCTAGGTGATAGATACGAGCACCCCGTGCAAGTCACCGTTCTGGGTAAGGATATTATTCGCAACGTCGTTAAAAGTAATAATTATTATATACTCTGTTGTTGCTGCTGCTGCTGTTAATAACGACGATGCTGTTGTCGTTGTTGCTGTTGTTGATAATAATGATGAAAAATTAATTCCAATATAACTATCATCATGATCACCATCATTATCATAATCGTCATTGATAGCAACAGTATCTCCGTCAGAGTTTATGATTTTATCACTAGCACTTCTATTGTCAGAAGGAACTCAGGAGCATCAAATTCACAATCAGTCTCTTCTATGTGTTTATACGATACGCATGGTTACATGCCATTTTCTTTCATTATCAGAGTGTACCAGGTGTATACCTTGTTACTTAATGTGTCGAAGAAGTAGTGAGAACACTATATTGCTATATTTTGATGTAATATATACCCTCAATGTTGAATATCCTATATTATAGGATATTCAACATTGAGGGTATTATATGAGACTTAACGCCTACTTATTTCAATATCTTCATTTTCAATGTAGACATAAATTGTTAAACTCCTTTTGCCAAAGTAGTCGTCATTGTATCTGTAATTATGACGAGAAATCTGTGCAGTGCCACTCCAAAAGAACCTACCAAAGACGCTCTACTCTCTAGTGACAGTCCATAGTTTTATCTTTGATAATATCTGCATATGCCACTATTTATACGGTGAATTTAGTAAATTAAACACATTAAGGATTAAGCAAATAGGTAATGTTATTAGATCCAACTCCAACCTGTAACGAAAGAACAGAGTTTCCGTCGAAGAATATAATAGTCTGCAGTTTCCGCTACGTTGGGAATTTGGAACCGGAGCTAGAGTGGAAGACACTGGGAAACACTTCATGGAGTGCTTCGTGCAATGCTTCGAACGGTACGGTTGACTGTACATTTGAAAACTTTTGCACTGGGAACAATCCATTACCGAAGTCCATACGCCTCATACACAACACCTCTATTTTGGAAATCTGCAGTGGAGACAGATCTACATGCGAATGGGGTAAGAAGTTGCTGAGGTGGAAGAAATTTGCAGTTTCGAGTAGAAAGAACATGCCAAACTATGAAAAAGGCAAATTTCTCTAAAAATTTAAAGAAACATTAAATCAGGAGTGTTCACTTATTTATTCCACGTATCTATTACCGGCAACATCCTCGATGCAATACTTAACATGTGTAATCTTCTTCGTGCTCTATGTATACTATATTAAGCAGCAGAAAAAGCGCACTTTGGCATTGACAGGGAGTTGCTTTCTTGAATGAGAGTGATAAATAAACCCAGTCAGGTCTTTGGCCTTGTGCTTAGATAAATTAGTGTGGAAAATCGTCTAACCGTCTCCGTTTTGAAGCTTAGTGATTTCCCGTGACTGGACATCATAACAGGCGTTTTATCTATGGCATCCATAACAATATTCCAAAAGTATGGATTTGATAATGGATTCGTAATTTTACGTATAACTATGCAACACTACTTCGAGGCATTGAACTGCAGATCTCAAGCATTGCAAACTTCGTTTTTGCTATCTCTTTATAAAGCTGACAATCATGCTCTTAAATTTACTGAAAACAATATAGTTGTATCTAAAGAGCTAAAAACTTTGCAAATTGATTCAGTAGCAATATTTCATTTATTTTAATGACAGGCGATGCTGCTTCAAGCGTCGGAATACTGCAGATTAAAGGTTACAACAGAACTATAGGAGGTTGGCAGTGCAATCCTACCGGATCTACAACTACTTCAGCAATCCAAACAAGTAATGAATGACCTCAGATTTAAGCAGTGAATAAGTTTACTCTAAAAATGACAAAGAGTTAATGAATTTTGTCACTTTGCTCTTTGGTGATTTTGGTTTTGTAAATATGGCGCAAACAGAAAGTAGCTCCTTTCTACTACTACTGCTACTACTATTCGTTTATTACACAAACTCGTTGACACAAACGCAGCAAGGTACAAAAGAACAGCAGCTTAGAGATTGGAAAAATAGTCAAATGGCTAGGAGGCTAAGGTAAGTATAAAGGATAAAGGCATGTAATTTGCTAAATTGCTCAGCGTAAGTTTTCATGAAGTACCCTAGGTATAAAATTTTTATCATTCTCAGCCGGCAGGGTGAAATCGCGAGGACGGGGTCGCAGGTTATGATGTCGAGTAACTTTAGGTGGAAACAAAGTTCGTAACACGTGGATCTGGTTCTTTATCACGGCCTTCAAGTAGACTAACGTCTGATAAACTCCCGGAGAGTTTGGAGGTAGATAACCATGATTCCTGATTCGCTGCAGAAGTCTCTCGAGTCTACATGTATTACGGTCCTCCGCCGTTGTGAGGCCTCACCAGCCGGGGCGGCATATATCAATCGGGAGACGACAGTAGCCTCAACAATCCAGCAGAGGGCGTCACTAGGAAGACCGTACGACCTGAGTTGTCTGAGGGCGTGTATTAATTTAAGGCTCCACTGCAGGAGACCAGGACTTCCTCCACGTGATTGGTCGCTCGGAGACTCGGCCACTTTTACGCTGGCCAAGAATTGCGTTTTACCTTTATTCATAACTAGCAGCTTTTACCCGGCGTTCGCCCGGTTTTCCCCAGGCGTAATTTGTAACGGGTGCAAATAAAGGCTACTTACTTATTTACTATATTTGATGATGGGCTTCAAATATTTAAGAACATGTCCATATATATCTGAACGGAAACGATATTTAGAGGTGAAAGTAGTTGCTTTGCCCGTGTACTGCACGGGTTATCTGACTTATCTCTACCTTATATAGGCGTATTATTTGTTCCCCGGGCTAAATAATTATAATAGACTAAGCTCGGCCGTTTTTCTATAACCTATTTTCTATCATAGGCGTATTATTTGTTCCCCGGGCTAAATATAATAGAAGTTCGGCCGTTGTTCTATTACCACGTTGAGCACGGCAATGTTCCATTCTCGCTCGAAATTTTTCGAGGCGAAGCCGTGTTATTTGACAAAAGCTCCTTATTTTCATGTTACGTCATTTGCATGTGACGTCAGAGAAATGGCCGTCGGCAGTGATCTCTATTAATAGTTACTGGATAGCTAATGAGCTCTGAAAGTTCGGATTATCGCTCAGTAAGGGCAATCTCAGGCTTCTTTGGGGCAAATCCCAGGATTCACTGGGGCAACTCAGGCCAAATTAAGCCTGGCTGCCCTGACCGGAAGCCGCGTGTGATTCGCCATCGGCCATAGACCAATAGCCGAAGGTTTATCAATCCAGTAGTATTAATACACATCAGTGGCCGTCGGTATTGAGCATCGACCTTATATAACGGGTATTGAGGTAGGAGATAGGACCTTTTGATTGAAATTTAAAATGTCTACATATCGGCATTTAAAGTAAACTGCGGGCTGAAAATAGTCGCGTTAAACTACACATACCTATAAAAAGGGTTTGTACAATTTTCATAACTCTAGACCAGTGTCTCGCAAACTTTTTTAACTCCCGGCACACTCAGCGGAGTAGGCCTAAATGTATTTCGCGGCACACCAACTAAACATTTTTATGTGTTGATGAGCAAATCAAACAGTACGGAAGCGAGCTGTCTTTCTGATGAAATGAAACCAAATCCGATATAATCTTCATTATATTTACGTTTCGGTAAACTGGATGGTTTGGTTATCTCAACTTATCTGTAAATCTTTCCCTCTACTTAGTCTACTGTCGTCCTTTCCATCATTATTTGGGTTCTTGCAAAGAACTTATCCATTTCTCGGCTAATAAAAAAATTCAGAATAATATATCCACATGAATTTATTGTTCATTATTAGTTCTATATTTGAGTAATAATAAATGGAAAAGTAGAAAAACATACCTTATTCATTTATTTCTCATGGATACAGAAGAAAATGATTGATTAATTATGATGATATATTCGTTTATTGATCAAGCAGGAAGACATACGGTACCGCTTCACAACTTACATAAAACAAAAGCTATTATAGGAAAAAAGGAAAAAAGGAATAATATTAGAATTATTAAGATTTGGGTCAATGTGGTGGCTTAAGAATACGCTTGTATAGAACTCTGGGTATAAAGTTCTTAGAGTATTTTGACGGAAGTACACAGTCGGTTGCACGAGGGCGGAGAGCGTATAGGGGCGCAGGCCGCGCAGCACGGGTGGCAGCAAGATTGATTGAGTTATGCTATTATCTCCGTAATAATGACGTCGAGAGGAGGGCTGAACACATAAATAGATTAATGTCACTAGAATTTTTATTTTTGATCACATGACATCGAATAACTGTGAATGAAAAACAATTCTTAAAAATGAAAACGTTACAAAGCTGAAAATTTGTATTTATGAAATAATTTCTTATAAAGTCCATTAAAGAGACTGGCAAATTTTAGGTTTATGTCGCGGCACACCTGAAATCTCGCACGGCACACTAGTGTGCCGCGGCACACAGTTTGCGATAGGCCTACACTGCTCTAGACCATTACGTTTCGGAGCCTTTAGCTGTGTCACGGAAGGACAGCTCTGCTTTATATATAAGATATCGATTATGAGAATGTCTAGCTCTGTTGCAGTAGCCTATCTGTCTGTCTCTAAAACTCTGTCTGCTTTGGGTGAGTATTATGTCTTACTCAGTGAGTGAGAGAGTGAGTTACTTAGTTTGTTAGTGAGTGAGAAAAAGATTACTCGAGCAAAAGAGTAATTGAATAATTAAACAACTGAGTAATTAGGAGGGGGAATAATTGATTGAGTCAGTCACGACTACATGGCAGTGCATATTTGCCCAAGGTAATGCTCTACTTTCAATGCTAGTTCCAATAACATTGAAGTAGTGTAGCAGACTTTGTCCCAGTAGTCCAAATCCGTTAAAATATGCACTGCTACATGGTGTAGCCTAACAATTATGAATTGAAATATGTGTATACGTGTGTGAGCTTTTAAACGATCTTTGAAGGTATAGCGGTTAAATCATGCTGCAGTACGGAAACAGAAATATGCCAGGAATTACACTTGGAAAGTGACAAGTCATTGTGTTCTACAAAGACTAGATGAGTGATGAGAGTCAAGCCCGACAAGTGAGTAAGCAAGAAATTGTGATACAGTTAGAACCTTTGATGGAAGTTGGTTTTGCAGTTGACAATAAAACTGATTGAACCAGAACCAAATGCGAGGACTCTTAAGCGCTGTTGATAAATATTACAAAATTGATGCAACAGTTTTCATGCAGCACAGGCGTTCACTCTTGGTCTGTTGAAGATCTAAAGTTTGCTTCCAAAATATAACCTTACTTTGAGTTGAAAATAAATAGCACTTGACTAAAGGATTGTGAGATAAAATTAGATTTAATGCATATGCTCGCAAATTCTTATTTTTCTAAGTCTAGCTAGATTCAATATTGTGTAAATAATTTCATGGGTTTAAAAAGACAATTATGGTTGAAATTATCACAAATTAGAGACGCGCACGTCAGACACCACGAGAGAGTGAAGAGACTACTTTTTAAGTTGTTGATTGTATTCCATACTCAGGTCATTGCAACGCATGTTCTTGGCTTGTCCTAACAAGTCTGATTGTCTAGTAAGCTCATAAAAATGGCGACTTTGTTTCTACAGTCATTCTTGTATCGATCTGTGTTGGAGTGACTACAACGGTGGTGCTTCTGCTCTTAATTTTTCTGTACAAAAAATATGGTGAGTAAATCAACCATAACTATTTACTCACGTACGATCTGAGAGAATGCAATATTATTGTCAGTAGAAACGAGTTCGACTCATCTTTAGGCTAAGCAGTAAAAATTGCTATGGTAATTGATTGCATGTGCACCGAAATTTAAAATAGCGTTGTCAATCAAGTAAACCAATCAGGAGTATAAAAGTTTGGCTTAGTAGGCCTAAACATTCTTTTTTTCTGCAGCAGTTCAAATCGTTCTTGGTGTAAAAGTAATTTTTATAATAAGTCTTACTTCTTGTACCGCACAAATACTGATTCGCGAAATATTGAAGCAATTTGTTTTTTTTTATTTTATGGCTAGGCCTATAATACGGTGTTTATTTGTATATTGAAACTCACCAACTGTCTGAATTTATGTTTGGATTTTAAATTCACAGGTATGTGTTGTATGAAAAGAAAACTGCTTGATGTCCCTTTGGAAACTATTACGGGTGAACATTATGTAGATATATTCAAATAACATTCTTTTGTATCCCCAGATGCTATAATGTCTCAAGGTTGTGGCACAAACTTTCTCGAACGTCAAAGGGACGAACCTCTAGAGACCAACACGATTTCATAATGATGTGTTCTCCTTCTTTTGGGTACCAGTAGACTTCTGCTTGTGCAGTGCAGGAAGTATGGAGCGCTCGTGAATAAGCTGGTGCCCTGCACTTGGCTTTCGAGTGGCGCTTTAATATGTAGAAAATCCAAGTAATATTCTTTTTTTTATCCCTGACTGTTATAATGTCTTAAGGGTGGGGTCCAAAAGGTTCACTAACGTCAATTTAAGAGACGAACTTGTAAGAGACCAACACGATTTCATATGCTCACCTTCGTTTGTGTGCCAATTATAGACCTCTGCTTGCGCAGTGCAGGCGGTATTCATGGGGTACCTACCGTACCTTCAGTTGTCATCTAAGGTGCATCGTACTGACACGTTGTAAGCGTGATTCTTGGTATTCTAACATACATGTATTTTGCTTCATTGATCCAATGATATTCTTAAATAATTATACATTATTAATTCTTCGGAAGGGATGATAAGCATAGGTCCGAAATGCATTGCGCTTCACTTCCTCATCTGCTATTTTAAACCAAGTTTCAAACTCTTTAGTGTTTACTCTGAACAATGCATTATGCAGAAAGTCGAAACGATAGAAAAGATATGGATAAATTTATACAAACCAGAACTTAAATTCTCTGCAAATGTTTTCGCTAAGTTCGCCGAAAGTCCTGTTCCTGAAAAAATAATAGGTCAGTTGCATTTATTTCGCGGCTGTTATCAAGTTCAAGCATTAGAAGAGGCAACTTATAACGGTGTTAAAACAAGAGTAGACTTATTGGCCTGATATATATATGTGACCCCAGCTTATAGAAACCTCGCGAAGTCTTTTTAAAATTAATTTTGTAAATGTATAGGATAGGGCTGAAATTGCTGAAGAATATTTTAGAATCACACCTTTGTCTCACCTTTAGTAAACAGTCGTTTAAAAATATGAGTCTCTTGTCTGCAAATTTTGACATGGCGATTGAAAGTATATTATAGTCCAAATCATCACCAGTCGCTGTTGTTAGGGTCGTCAATGTTGGTGCATATAGCTAATACGAGCGTATTCATACGCTACTGATCCTTTCCCACTTTGTAAGGCATTTTCAGTGCGGCCATTTTTTGCCTCCTCCCAGGATGCATTGCAATTTTGTGTACACCTTGGCAACTTTCGGTAGGTGCGCCCTCGTCGGTGGGTTTAGGACATTGCCCTCCCGGACATTCTCCCGACATTTCCTTGGACATTTCCTCCCCCCCCCCTGTAGGGCAATTCCCCTATGATCACTTACACAGCATAAAAATTGATGAAAAGGTGCATTATATTGTCTATTTTAATTAATTATTTTTATTAGGAATTATTTAAATCCCAAACATTGTTTAATATACGCGCATAAAAATCTTCGTTAAACCGTAGTTCAGGTTGGTAAACTATTATTTATTCTTACAGCCATTTTCTTGCACATATCACCCGCTCTCAATTTGAACTGGAAGATGAATTGATAAAAATAAATCTATGCCTAAATCGAAGTTGCCTTGAGGACAGAAACTGTCTGCTTAAATAGAAGCTGGATTGTTGAAAGAAATTCTTGGTAAACGCATAGTTTAATTTAATAAATTATTTTAAGGCAAATAAATTATTGCAGTAGAACTAGAAGATGGATGAGCGATGAAAATATTTACTGTAGAAGTAAAAGTTGGATGCGCGATGAAAACATGATATCGATGCTAAATTACTTAAGTAAAACTAGAAGTTGGGTGAGCGATGAAAATATGTTATAATACTAATAGAAGTAGAAGTCGGATAAGCGATGAAAATATGCTACAGTAAAACTAGAAGTTAAATGAGCGATGAAAACGTGGCTCAATAGACTATGCATAAACTAATTTACGACACTTTGTTTTCATTCAAAGTATGAAAATAATTTACGACGCTAAGCTACACTTTACCAAATTCTTTGCTTAAATAGAAGTTGGATTGATGAAACCAATTCTTTTCTGAAATAAAAGTTGGTTTGATGAAAGACATTCTTGTGAAAAATAGAAGTTGGATGGTTGACAGCTATCATAGACAGCAATGGTAAAGTTGGATGACTGCCTACTTAGGCCTACTGCGTAAATGAACAAAGAGGATGGGAAATGTCCGGAGGAATTGTTCTGGGGGAAATGTCCGGGAGGAATTGTTCTGGGGGAAATGTCCTGGAGGAATGTCGGGGGAAATGTCCGGATACCCTAGTCGGTAAAGTCTTGCCAGAACCATGCGCCTTGGAGTACAGCGAGACCTCTGCTGAGGGTCACGGGTGTAGGCTTCTCAGCAGCCAAGAGAGGGGACCTACATGGCAACGGTCCTGAGAACGGATATGGGCATTGGGCAAGCAAGTCGGTTCGGCGATGGTCGGCTCTACTTTATTGCAGTATGCTGTGGTCATCTCACACTAACTGCCTTACTTGGCGCGTTACCAAGAAAAATCTACGCTGGAAAGTTTCATGTGGCTAAGTTACGGTGCATATCAAAATTAGCGATCAATATTACTTCAACAATATCCTTTATCAATTAAATCGATCTGTGCAAATCATACCTTTTAAGTTTAATACAATTAATTATCATCCTTAAGCTGGAGTTCTTTGCACTAATTATATTCTACATGCCATTAATTCGTCGGCAGTCTGATATTTTCAAGCTGACAGTTTGACGAGTATAGGCAATAGGCATGATTGGTATAATTTCATTACCTTAATCAGAAGTCATTTTGTGAATCTCGACAAGCGCCAACAAAATTGGTCACTGGCCAGATTGGAGATCTTGCCAAGTAATCACCTTTGTCATATTATTATATTAAGCTAATCAGTGGAGGGTCTGAAGGTTAGTGACAGCAATCAATCCACGTGTCGGGTTCAATAAAATTTCCGCTATGATATAAATGTAATACAAGACAAGAACGACGTGCGATACACGTTCGTGCCTTTTTGAATGATCTCAGCCATTAAATAAGTATACTGAACTAATAAGGTGAGGAGAGGACTGGCCTCTCGGCCTAAAATGTTCCTACTAAGAATAATGAAATCGATGAAGTTCCTATTAGATCTATATTGCTAAAATGCAAATTTAAAAAATGTTTGTTATATCGAAGTTAGCTCAAGGAACTGCTCGTTTTCTTCTTCCTCCTGTCTTCTTCCGTTTTCTTCTTTATATGTTTTATTAGGTCCATAATTTTCTGCAATAGTTTCTATTGTTTCGTCTAAATGCCTATGTTTCATTTTCAGAATATCTAAACCTTATGTGATGTGCATTTGTTTAAAGCTGTATTTTCGCATCCGTTTTCTTAAATGAAACACTTAATTTATTTGACAACTCTAAGTGAAAATGAGGCTACAGTATGTGAAATTTACCTAGTCAAGTATCAGATAGGTCATGATAGGTTTACTCTACAAGAATCAAAATGAGCGGGTCAATATATAGGTTTAATAATTGTCTCTGATAGTATAACCAGTTATGCGATTGCTTATGTAGTTAGATGAGTCGGCCAACCACTTCTAATAGATTACAGATAAATAAGTTGAGAAATTAATTTATGAAATACAGAAGTAAAATCTGATTTCCAATATGTCATCGTTAATACTTAGCAGAACGTCGGTTGGATTCTAAAGCAAATGAAAGTTAATACTCAACTTCAGTCCAGCAATAGCATGGGCGTATTTGGGGGTGGTTTTACGGGTTCAAACCCACCCCCAAATAAGTGAAAAAATTTTTTTGCATCCTTTTACATGCAAAATCTAAAAAAACGGGACTTTTGCGACCATTTCTAATCTAAACCCCCCCAAATCTTAAACCGCCCTGAAATTTTTTTCTGGCTACGCCCCTGAGCAATAGCAACAACATCTTATGGCTGTCAGGGCCGTTGGTGTCACCCTCCTCCTTTAATAGGCTTGAGACTAGCACTACCAGAGTACGGGCAGTTGCGGTGTTAAACATTGCAGCGAAGACTCCATTTTGTGAGATATCAATGGATGTTCGCTTTGATGATGAGAGGGAAAACGATGAAAGTTGGGTGTCGGGTACTACTGTTGCAAAGCGAAAATGATGGTCCACACTGTAATACCAAATTTCAGAAATTAAATTAATATGTTGTCATTTTCTTATTTGCTATTTTAGACGAGCCAGTGAATTCCCAAATCCAAACGAAGAGTAAGCTAAGTCTGGTTTCATATGAAATGTATCGATGATTTTTAAATACAGATGTTGTTACCTAACTTTTAGTACTCCGGTCGCCTATGTTTTCGCTTCTGTTATTTGCGTCCTTTTAGAAAGCTACAAATGTAGAGCTATACACTACACGGGCCCACAGTACAGGAATTTAAGGTGTCAGGGTTTTAATTGGTATACACAGATTGGATTAATTCAAAAGGTAGCATGACTTATATTTCTTCCATTATATATGATGTTTCAGCAGTTGATACCGATATACATAGCCTATGTAGCGTAGACTCTATTTGAATTATGCACTCTTACAAAGTCTATTTGAAGTTAGGCAGTGAAGAACATTCTCAATAAAAGAATGAATATTTAATTCATCAGCTTATGACGAAGTATCGTATCAACTTGCAAGCTGTGTAAATCAGTCAATCAATCAGTTAAAATTTATATAACGATCCTTCAAGATCCCTATTCAGAGGCGCTCCCGACCCAACCCAGACCATGCAGAAAAAGCAGTTGATGAAACTGAGAACAGTCACCGTTTGGGAGGTGTCGTATAGCTGAGGGAAGTCCGTTCCAGATTGTTGGACCAACCACAGAGAAGGAACGACTCTGCATTGTCGCAGAGCGGGCGAATGGGACCTTCAGATCACCGTAGGCAGAGAAGCGCAGTACACGGCGGCCTGTGCAAGAGGATAGAGGGCGGCAAAGCTCACGCAGATAAGAGGGTGCCCAGCCTGAAAAGCACCGCCGCAATAGGGACACGATTCTGTATGAGATGCGCTGTACGAAGGGAAGCCAGTGCAATACCAAACGCGTATTATAGGTATGTGGTCGGTCTGGGCGCAGCCCGGTGAACCCGCTCCAACCTCTCGCTCCGAACCAGCGGGAGACCAGCGAAGATGGATGCGGTCAAGGCGGTTTAGCCTTTGTATAAATAGAACTCTGGAACTTTTATTTTACACAATTTTTTCGGGGTATGCGTCCTATTTTTGCAACGGCCTTGTGAAGCAAATGGTTTCAATGCTTGCTCTCAAAAACTAAAAAATGAAATTTTACCCTTTTCAAATTTTTTTGTACCAAGTTGATTTAGTTTACGTTTGAAGCTTTTTTATTTTTAAAATAGTGAAATTTCAACTTCACTTTATTTTGGGGAAATTATTTGTTCCAAAAAAAAAGCCCTTTTAAACCCAAAATTTTTCTAAAATTAATTTAAGGGTTA
>JACEVL010001899.1:0-21916 GCA_020284085.1 Aporrectodea caliginosa
ACCCATTACAGAAAGATGTATTGCCAGTTAAGAAGAAAATGGAAATAATTAATAATTTTTAAATATCTGTTCCACCAAAGGGCACCTTTTCAACCGGACAACATCAAAGTCTTAAACAAAATCATCGGGATGTAATTTTTGTCATCTTTTAGCGGTAGGGCAAAGTCATGTGGTCTTGGTCGAAGGTCATGGTGGTGGACAATAGTTGTAGCGAAGATCGAACGGAGCACACGAGTCTTCAATGTCGTACTTGACGTTGGTAAGTACGCAGTAGGGTGTCTCATAGCATATAGTACAATAATAGTTTTTCTATTTCTCTCGCTCTCACCCCTCCAAGTTGTTAGGTTCATAGAAATAAAATTTTTAAAAACATTTCATTAAAATCGGATAATATTTAGAGGCGGCCCTCGAGCCTCGAAGTTTCGAAAATTAATGATACTTCGTACAATGGGAAGTATATAATGCTACATGATAATTAATCGCCAGTTGTAGTACTAATCATTTGTGTTGCTTATCTAGCAAATTCTCTACTATCGACCTGTGAATATATAGGGTCTATATATAAGGTATATATATACCCTATATAATTATGTGTGTTAAAATTAATGACTAATTTCCCGGAATATGTTGCCACAAAAGTCTTTTCGCTGTCCAGAAATTTACGTCGATGGTCGGAGACAACTTGAAAAAGAAATTCTAGTTGCTCTTCTCTGGCAGTCAACTTCTTAATGAGGGCCACGCCAGTGTTATTTCTATTAACTGTAACTGAAATAGCAAAATAACTGAAAAATGTCTTGCAGTTAACTATAACTGTAACTGAAACTGAAAAAAAAACAATAACTGAAACTGAAAAGTCTGATTTCAGTTAACTGTAACTATAATTTAACTGAAAAATCATAAATTAGATAACTATGACTGTAACTGTAACTGAAAACCATAACTGAAATAACACTGGCCACGCCTCGCTTAGCCCTGTCATTGACGACTGCCAACCCGCTGATGATGCGCAATTCCCCGGAATGTTTCCTCTTCATCGCATTCAGACGAATCCATGGCAAGGAAAGTCTGAGGAAGGCCAACTATGGAAGAGTGTTTTTCGCGCAGAACTACTCCAGGCCCCGGTGCCCATAATGCAGCAGATTTAACTTTTGGTCGCTTTGGTGGATGTCACTGGGTGATCCGGGGCTGGGTAGTCCATGGTGGCTAACATCAGTCTCTTCATCTCCACAGACACTCTAGAATCAAAAAGAGCCCGTCCGACCAGCTCCTCAGAAAAGTACCATAGATGAAGTCCAAGCTTTTTGCTTGTTGTGCTGAAAATGGCTTCATGTGGGTATTTTAAGAGTTCAATCATGAGTTGGAAGTCATTCAGAGGTGCTTCAACTCCGATTGGGGCAATTATCCAGGTCTTGAGGTGGATGATAACTGCAAAAGTTGCCCGATCACGAATTCCTCTCTTCTCTGAAGCAGTCATTTGGAACTGGTCACGAAAGAGCCACATTTTAATCGCATGCATAACCTTGGTCATCCATCTGGCACAATGCATGGTGCCTGGCACCTGCAAATGAACACGTCATGCCTCCAACATCGCTTATATAGAAGAACTTCAGGGCCAGTAGATGCACCACTTGTCCCTTCGAATGTCGCCCAACCCACTGGCTCTGCCATATGATGGTGACATGCCAAGAAGTGCAAATCTCTTCCAAGCCTCTGCTCTATAATCGCGCAAGCACCAGAAATGCCATTGTCAGCCTTTGGCAGGACAGTATTTTTGTCAAAGCACAACCCCGCAACACGACCCATAATGCCCCATTCCTCCAAAGACATGATGACGTCAGTAGCTTGGGCCTCGGTAGTTCAGGCTGGAAGTCTCGGAACACCAAGTAGCTACTTCACTCCAACACCTGATATAAGAATTGGAAGACGATCGATATGCTCTGTGGAAGTTAGATCTTCCATTAGCTTCCCATCCCAATGTGTTGTCAACTGTCAAATGTACAGTTACAGTGAACTCTGATTTTAGCTTGTTTGACTTGGTGGAATGAAGTTTGGTCATGGAGCAATGAATTGTACTCAGTAACGTTCTGCCAAAGGCTAGATGCAACTTCACTGACAATGAAGGTGGCACTTCTAGATGAGACGCTGGTTCTGTCGAGTGCTAGACATTATTATGTTTAACCGTTCTCTCTTTGGGGATGGGCCATCGCCGGAAGCACAAGAAGGATGGTAATCTTCCTTCTCTTCTGCAGTACTAGATGATGATGATGATGATGATGATGATGATGATGATGATGATGATGATGATGATGATGATGATGATTATGATGATGAAGAAGTAGTAGTAGCCTGCTTCGCTCCTTCTTTAGATTTGGCAAATTAATAGGACAATCTGTCCCTCGCTTAATGATTCGAACTATGTAGCATAATAATAAACAATAGGCCTACATTGCTAAAACTTTGACATCAAAGGGCCACCTCTAAATGTTATCCGACTTCCACCAAAATTTTTGTAAAATTGTTTTTCCATGAACCTAACAAGTTGAAAAGGTGAGAGAATAAAATTTTAAACTTTTATTTTTAAGAGACACCCTAGTACGCAGTCTACCAATGTCATGATAACTACCATCAATCCAGCTTCCACTTCATCAATCCTACTTCCATTTAATGAAAAAATTACCAAAATTCCATTTGAGCAAAAATATTTTTCATCAATGGAACTTTTATTTAAGGAAAGAGCTATTCTTATGGATCCAGCTTCTACTTACAGAAAAAATTACTTTCATCATTCCAGCTTCTAATGCGAGAAAAATTATTTCGATCAATCCAGCTTCTGTTTAAGCACAGAAATGGTTTCATCAATCCCACTTCCATTTAGGAAAGCAATTTTTTCATCAATTCAGCTTCCATTTTAAATTGACCATGTGAAATAACCTACCAACCTAAACTACGGGAATACCTGTCAACAATCAGTAGGATTCGACTTTGCACATGACCACGACTGACATAGTTTAAAATTGACTTAAATAATTATTGCACAATTTTTAATTAAGTTGCAAGTGGATCATTTTTGAAGGGAGGATGATCTCGTACGACTCATGGGGATACTTTTGCACGAGGGGATAGATTCTCCTGTTCAGATTCATCCGGCCGGATTATCTATTTCGCTATGGCGATATAATTTTAATGGGGATACTCTATTTTGTGACACCGGCACCTTAGCATTACTCACACATTGGTCATTTAAGACAATAATTGTGCTTAACCCACAATTAGTGCGCTAAATATTGCCTTAAAGTTTACCCACGTCAAGCCAATAGCCACAAAGTACATCCAAAGTACATAATGATATTAGACTAGACACACACGATTTGTATGACCAATGATTGACCATAATAACCAACTGTAGTACAGAAATCTGATAGTATGTCTCTATAGCTTTCACAGGTGTTGTAAAGACAACCGCTTGGCCTCTGCCTTGCTCCTTTATCACGACTTTATTAGATTAAACTCCTCAACAGCACTTTCTATTTGAATTAAGGCCATCCTATTTATTCAGAATTTTAAAATGTTATCCTCAGGGCGCTCAAAGCCCCTCGAACATAGACTACTTAAACACGAGGTACTGAAGGCGTTCATGTTCGGGTCTTGGAACTTGAGTCTATTTATTGTCAATAAAATGAAATAAACTAAAACCACAGAACTATAATGCCCAATTTCAAAGTACCCATCTGAATTTAGGAGGAGCATTATACAATTCTAGCCTCTCTGTTATATTACAATGCATTCTAACGCAATGCATTGTACTTTACTACATTGTATTGTGTTGTATTGGATTATATTGTAATAGATGACCACTGATTTACCAGGGTTAACTTTCGATTGACGTCGAGTAATTTGTAGAATTCGAGAGTAGCAGAAAACGAAAACGATCAACGGCAGAAGGAATATGAAAAAGAAATAGCAGACGGCAAAACTAAGGCGATAGCCTTCGTTCGGCCATTTCTGATACGCCAGACAAACTCCATTGACAACATCAGACATCAAACCACTCATGACAACGAGTAAAATCGACATGAAGTTCACCCAGGTGAGTAGGATCGCCACGCGATACATCCACGGGCGGGAGTGCAGTCGATAGAAGACCGAGTGTACGATCTTCGTGTATCTCTCAAGCGTCAGCACGACGAGATTTGCAGTGGAACAACTAAGGAGTGTCCAGATTATCGTCTCATTACCCAGAGTGTTGCAAAGGACCATACCGGTGATGCCTGTGTAGTCGACGTTACAGATTTTCATGGAGTAAATTGCGACCAACGTGATACAACACACGAGGTCCAGAACCATCTGATTTAGTACGATATTTATTCCTGCGATTCGAGTCTTCGATTGAACGAGGGCGAATAACATCAGACCATTGGCCGCTGAACCAATGACCCCGATGATGACAACACAAACCTCGAAGACTGCCATATAGATTGAAAATGATCTACGGAAATAAGAGAACTACACGTTCAATAGCTGAGGACGTCTTATCCTTTATCAACCTACGGTGCATCAGACGGCATCCAATTTATACATACTGTGCCTACTGTTGACCAGGTAGCACGCACCGCTATGTGCGTGTGCAGACCATTTGGTTGTCATATAAACTTACAAGTTGTGACGGTGCACATAACGCTTTTATAATGCATATAATACATGTATATAAGATGTTATATATGTTTATATGAATGTATGTGTGTTCGTACGTAAGCATGTAGCCTATGTAT
Source organism: Aporrectodea caliginosa (assembly GCA_020284085.1). Classification (NCBI taxonomy): domain Eukaryota; kingdom Metazoa; phylum Annelida; class Clitellata; order Crassiclitellata; family Lumbricidae; genus Aporrectodea; species Aporrectodea caliginosa. Next base: position 4,770 of record JACEVL010001899.1, read on the forward strand.
ATATGTAAGGATGCATCTATGTGTGGGAAATCGGCAATGTGCTGCAACCCATTTAGTTAACGGGTGGTGGATTGTGGAACGACCTCAAGTCACGTCACGATTCAAGCCACTATATAATTAGGGTGGCCAGAAATAACATGGGAAAATATTTTTTGAAACATGCTGCTCCACAAGGCTGCTATTGTTCCACTTTGACAAGAAAACTCTGTGTAGAAAACAATAATTATGACAACTGAGCATGCTTAGAGGTCGCTCCTTCTTGACACTGTTTGTAGAAATCGTTAAAAATGTTCATCCGACGTTGAAACATTAGTTACATTATTTATTAAAATTAGCATCCATGAACTTCAAGCACCTTCTTTCTAAATCATAATCTAGACACCAACTGTATTTAAGTAAATAAGAGAATAACAAGCTCACTTACAAGTAAAAAACTTGTTTCAAGTTGTTTGCGTTCAAAAATGTTGCTGAATTTTGAGGCAATTTAAAAATTTTGCATGCTAACATTGCTAACTTAGAAATTAGCGACCATCATCGCAATTCGTTTAATATTGTTGCCTATACTTATAAGTGCAGATGACATTTGTGACACAATTTCAATTCCAGTGTTTCAGATTTGTTTCATTAATTTGCATGTATGTAGCTTAGGCCAAAATTTTCAAAATTAGTTTCAAAAGTGATTAATTCTTGACCGAATATTATTATAATTGATTCGTCTGTCCTGCAATATTATTGAGCCCGTCTTGCATTAATAGGCCTACACAATGTGTTTTTTTAAGTAACTTAATTACCCCACTCAAGTGATTTAGTACATTCAGCTGACAACATTTATCTCAAACTCTCTGCTCTTATAATTCTGTCACGCAGCGTATAAAAGAACCGCTAGAGAAATTTAGTTGACATTAGTTGACATTTATAATTCATTTCATTTCAGAGTTTTATATATCGCCCCTTCAACGTTATCTACTCAGGAGCGAAAATGTATAATCGACACCATGACGCTTTCGTTATAGGGTAATGCAGATGGTACAGTATGCATCAAATTTAGTCAACTTTCTATCGAATATTGTTGGTAAAGTCATTAACATTTATAGTAACTACGCATTTATTAGGCGCCACGTTCTAATGAACGAGCATCAATCGATGATGTTGAGCAGAGTGTGAGCAAAGGACTTGCTCAGAGTCCCTATACAGTAACCGTTTTGGGGAGCTCAAATACGTATACACACAATTCCACGATGGCATCGAAACTTAGACGGATTATTGACATACAACTCTTTGAAGACACATTGCACTCTGTGAACGTTGCTCCCGTCATGAGAACATTTCCCACAGGAAGCGTGGAACCTCGTCAGGTGTCAGTTCGTGGAGTATAAGTTGAAACACAAACTAATGGCATACAGCTTGGTCGATCTAATCGCCAGTTCAGTTCACTGAGTTTGCATTTTAAGTGAATTCGACGAATGTTCGTCTCACTGACGTAGTATATCAAATTAGATCGTTGGTTAGTATACAAAGAATGCCGATTTCTTCATGCAAAATAAAAATCGACCATAAGGTAGAATTTATATGCGCCGAGCAGCGACTAATTCCCGCCAATAGTTTTCTTGAATAAAGTCATTCTACTGGTCTGTTTCAAATGCTTCTGTTGTCATTATGAAGCGATGAATGTAGCCAGACGTCAAGCGTTATTAAACTCGTCTTTACGGGCCATATTATTCAGATACAGACATAAAAATTCATACATACACACGAACATTTATGCCTGCGTGCCTGCATGTCTAGTTGCATACATGCATATAAACATACATACCCCACATACACACCTAAATACATACATGCAATACATACATGCATACATTACATACATACATCCATTCATACGCATATGCATACGTACATATATAGGCCTACCTATATATACATATTTGTATACATGCATGTATATTTATACATATATACTAGGGTGTCCCAGAAATATTTTTTGTCGAAAATTTTTATGCACTCCCTCTAAAATGTTGCTTTATGGTCCAATAATGACACCTGGAAAATTTTATAAAATTTTCAAAATATTTAGGGGTCCCGCAAGACACTCACATTTCACCATGTTGGCATAATTTGCGTCGGACGTGCCCAATTTATTAATGCTTTTAGACAACGACCTTGGATCCCATGATAACATGTTTAATACCAATGGAAAGCTCCTAAATAGTGGAAACTACAAGTATCTGACTTTATTGCGAACATAGGTATGGTTTTACGAATAAATAATGAAAAAAATTGTACAGCAACTCAAGATTTTTGAACTTTCTCAATATCAGTTATTGCCATTAATCGTTAGGAGGAATCATTATTACAAATTCTTGATTATGCAACCAGCCATGGTTTCAGCTACCCCATACCTGCATCTGCCTATTCTTAATCACTGTTTATACCTTCAGCTGCATATTGTTCAGTTCTACATTTTACAATAATCTACATGTCTACAAGATTGTCACGATTGCACTTAGAAAAGTCATGCCTGTGTTTTCAACAACTTGCAGAAGAAACTGTTTCTGTTCTTCGTTCTTGTTGAATTGAAATTCTGTATAAGAGCAACTCCAAGCTCAGCATTGTCATTTACACAGGCAAAGTTATTAACAAGCTGACATGCGATCTTATACAATTGGCTTTTGGGTCACTCTTCACATGGAATATCGAGGGTACAAGCCACGATGAGTTGGCGGTAGTTCGGAAGAAGCTTCGAGAAATATATAATTCCCTTTTCGTACGGGAAAGAGATTGAACAAAGTGCAATCCTCGATCACCTTTCATTGTCAACATAAGCTGTGCTTTATCTTCAGAAGAGAGATTGTGTGAGAACAAAGAGAGGGTTTCCAGCTCTTGGCTTAGGTACCAAGAATGACACAGCATCATCTTCAGTGGTCTTCAGAGCAGCAGCATCGTAATATTGCAGCCTTTTTATTAGTTGAATGTCATTGATGGGTAAATCAGCAGTGACACGAAAACCACGATTGGATGCAGATGTTGACTAAAACATAATGTTAAATCGTGGATGCCCTGTAATTCACGGGCCGTCAATTGGATAACCGATTGGGTTCCATCAAAACGCAACTAAATCTTCATTGAGTATAATGCATTCGCCATCCAACGCGCTCTAGAGGGGCACCATGCTTGCGAACCGCTGTGGACTGCTCAATCCAAACACGGATGCCGCGAGTTGGAGAATTCTCTCTAATCATCTTGAGGGTTGTCAAGTTGAAGCTGTTCAGTAATGAACTCCTTCAGTTTGTCAGACACAGACAGACATTAATGAGGCTTTGGTTGAAGGTGAGCCAGGTCGGACCATTTATCTTTAAATCGCTTGAAGAGAAGAATGCCTTCCCAGTTGATGGACAAACTTTACCAAGGCACACTACGAATATATATAAGACAACAGGACTTCAAACATGTGATGTTGACAAGCCATCTGCAGCAGATTACGACCGGTGGCTGCCTCTAGAAGGGTGCAGGCTCCATTAACTCTGCCGGTATTTGAGGCCCTTGTGTCAAAACACATGCCGATAATAAATGTATCGCACTGCCACGACTTCATATGGTCTAGAACTGGTACTGCTGCTGCCTGTCTTGACACAGAAGCCAACTTTGGCACACCCAGAAGTTTAGTATTTCTATTAACTAGAGAAGAAATCAGGACTGGCCATCGGTTCACTTTGTCCGTGTTTACTCCAGTTATGTCAGGGAGCAGCTTGCCTTCCCAGTGCCCGACAGATTTAAAGGCTCGAAAGTCTTCCTTGATTTGCAAGCCAAAAAATTTGATCTCTTCTGGTAGTGTGCTTTATGTCTTCTTCATAATTGAGACTTTATGCATATAATATACAAGAAGGTTAAATCTGTAGATTCTGCTGTTTAAGAGCTTTATAGTGATACTAAACATGTTATTATGGGATCAAAATGTTGTCACCTAAATATTTAAAAGTCAATGATGCCATGCGTAATTTACGACAAACTGCACTAACTCTATGAGCCTTGCGGGACCCCTAAATATTTTCGAAATGTCATAAAACTTGGCAGGTAATATTACGGGATCATAAAGAAACTTTTAGGAGGGAGTGCATCAAAAGTTTCAACAATTTTACTTTTCCTATGCTATCGTGGGACACCCTAATACACAGACACACATATATATATATATATATACATATATATATATGACTTGGTTGATACACGTAGCTCAAGATCATAAATATGCATATGTAAATCAACGTTGACTTGACTTGACGCCATCAGTAGCGTATTGGACCAATGTTCGTAAAACGAACATGACCCAGATATGAAAATTTTGCGACTCCATTTATTACAATAAAATTATGCAAATGGCATGTGCTTTGTGCTAAATATGTGCACTTGTCAAATACCCATCAGCTCGTACGATATCACGCATCGAACCAAAATTACAAATTTTCAAACAAAAGATGGTGAACATACTGGATTTGAGGTATTTAGCATAAGACAAAAACAGTTCAAAACTTTCAAAACAAATTTTTTTTGCGATTTATCCGACAAATCCAACCTTTCGCTTACAAAAGAGCACTTGAATACAAAACTAGAGTGATGACCTCAACCAATTTGATGTCGTCAAAAACGAACATTGGTCCAAAACGGGTTAAATGAAACATAGAATATGGGAAAGGTACAGGCTCCTTATTTAATATAATCGGCGAAGGCAATTGAAGCCACTGACAGCCGAATTTTGGGAAATTGTAGCTTAATTCACCGTGTGGTGCTTTTCGTCGCTAACAATAATTATACCTGTCGTATTTTGTGATAAATACAATAGGCTATTATTTTGGTCTTTTAGCTAGCGTAAGTTTATGCTTGTAATGTTATCCAATATTGAAAACTCAATTAGCTGACCCTTTGCTTCCTGGCGCACTATTTTGCATCCGAGCATATTATAAGGTGTCCAGTGTCCACTAATTAACTCTCGATTGACAGTCCAGCATGGTGGATTGTCAATCGAGAGGTCAGGAGTCAAAATACTCGCTAGGGCCAAAGTCTACTTTAAGATTTCGGCTCCATCTGAGTTTCTAGCCAACTCAGATATAGTTAGGGCACTGTCTCTACATTCCATGCGAAGAACAGACGACGCGGTAGAGGACTGGCCACCGAAGCTTAGAGAATGAAGTCGCTAACACTTAATACCCAAGGATGCCTCTTAGGGCTAGCTCAAGAGCCCTTCTTTGTGAATTCTAGCAGTTCCAAAGCAATAAACGCGAGATAGTTCATCAATGCATATGTCGAATCAATCCTTTATTCACAAAAACCTTCCAACCCTGACAATGCAATCCCTGATTGAATATACTTGATGTAGAGGTTCATTTGTTTAAAATGCTGTAAAGCATGTTGACATTTTAGTCAGCGGAAGCCAGTGGGAAAATCTTTATTCCTACAAGACGCAATGAAACTGTATTTAGGAATTCATAGAGGGCGATTTTGTGAGAAACAAATTATCCTGAGATACGTCATATTAATTATGTATGTAATTTTATCCTAAAAGTAATAATTCTGTTGTTCTATGCATTATGACAATATCTCTTGAAGCAGATTCACGCCAGCCTAGTTAGGCCAATCCTCAGCACAATTGCGCTTAAGTTACATAGCCGTCACAAAGTTTTTTCATTGTGTGCATACAAAAGCAAGTTAACAAGCACCTGAAACATGCGAATTCGAGCAGTTGCCAGAGGCTCGTTCTTTTATCTCAGCGTTGAAGACATATCTTCAGAAGCAATGTTGCTTCTTCTTTCTATCTCAAAAATACGTCGTTCTGCTGCTTTTATGAAATCTGATGTTGACCTAAGACATGCTTGTGAATCCCGTAGTACTAGTTAGGTATAGAGTGGTATAATTATCTTCGTTTATTAGAACCAATCAGGCTGGCAAACCGCAGCTCAGTACATACAGGCTAAATGCATTGTCCAGCAGCATTATCTAGTTTAGGCCTATATATTAGGGTGGTCCAGCAACCATAGAGAAAAGTTTAAGTTTGTGGAATAATTTCTCCACAAGGCTTATTTTTGTCCACTGGGTATAGATAGTTTGCCTGTTAAATTTCAGCCTAATTGTGCAACATTTCGAGGTCAACCCATTCTCAACATTTTACTTGTTTGCTAATGTGTCTTTTTGCCAAGTTTACAATGGAACAAAGAGTGTTCACTGGCAGGACCGTTATTGCTGCACTAGAACGGCAAAATGTTGCCCGACATTAAATGGATAAAAAGAAAATGTGGACCGCATAGCTGCTGTTGTCACTGGAAATGGTCAGGAAAACTTGTGACAATTCCAAAAATGGAGAGGTGCAGGTGAGTCTAAGGCCAAGACCTGTGTTGAAGTAACCGAGGAATGGAATCTGGATTCACAGATCAAAGGCCTCGTATTTTACAAAAGGCGCATGCTTTAGAATTGAAAAGGCTCTGGGAACTGAAATGGTCTGGCTTGCATGCTGTCAACACGTCATAGAAGTCGTCTTGTTAAATGTCTTCTTGTCTCTGTTTGGTCCAACCAAAGGTCCATCAAATGCGCTATTCAAGCGATTTAAGAAAGAATGGCCAATTGGCCATCAGTGAACCAAGATGCTTCATTCGCAGCAACTGATGAACTATTTCAGGATCCATTATTGAACAAACTGCGACAGGAAGTGCTCGGCTATTTACCAGGTGCTCTTGAAACCCAGCAGCCAAGGGACGATTATCATGAATTTCTACGTTTATTTTCTGGTTTCTTGGTGAACTGAAGGCAGTTAATCATTTTGAGCTCCAGTTCCAACGCATCACGCCAGATGGTCTGTCAAAAGCCATTTATGCTATGAAAATATTTCTTTTTAAGACTCAATTCAAGTTGACTGCTCGTGAATCCAAGAAAATCACAGATTTGGCTCTGTTTTTCAGCCTTGTTTATGTCAAACAGTGGAACGAAGCATCGCGTCGAATCCGAGCCCCTCTCAACGGCATCAAATTTTTATCAGTTCTGAAGACCTACCCAAACCAGGCTGTTGCTAGCAAAGCACATGCAGCATTTTCAAGGCACCCCTGGTTTCTGTCTGAACATCTGGTGGCCACTGGCCAGAGCCCTTTTTGATGACAGAGTCTCATCAAAAATGAAAGGAAAGATAGTACGAAATCTGCAACGGCCAGCATTATCAGACACCCCTCGGCATGTGCAGTTGACAAGTGAATCTGAACAGCTCAAACTGGAGAATCTGGTGACAGAAAGGACATCTTTCTTTTATGTCTTAATGGAAAAATGCAAAGAAAAGACTCAGTTGTTTATCAAGAAACCACCAGAACAGTGGACAGATGATCCAGTTTTCAACAGATTTTGCTAATTGGCTGCACGCATGACAGTGGTGATTGACGTAGATGAAAGGAGAAACAGTTTTATCGAAAAGTACAATGACAGGATGACAAAGAAAGAGGAACAAAAACAGTTTATTCTTCAACTGGTTGCAAACCATCGCAAGAATTTACCAACTCCATCCAAGACAGCGCTCATGTCATAGATTAACCATTGCGGGACAATATATCCATTTTTGTTGAGATAACATAAAAAGTGCCAAATGGGTTGACCTCTAAATATTATTTGTTTTCATTAAAATTTTGCATGATTGTTATAATCATGATAAAGAATAAAACTAGCCTTGTGGACAACTGAAATCTGTTACTTGATTTTTGTGGACCACCCTATATTATACTATATATATTAAGGGCGCGAGAGATTATTGGTCGTCGTTTTTCAAAAAGGGTTTTCACAATTTTTTCACTAGCGATCGCGATCAAATTCAACTATGCAATGAGTACATTGACCGTACACTATCAGTGGTACGACTAAGCGGCAAAGAAGACGACAAACCTTCTACCAGTATAGGCAGAAGATGAAACAATGCCTAGGATTCACTTCGCACTCATGCCTGATTAATGGATTGCTTTCTTTCCACTGCATCAAAGAGAGCTGGGTGATCGCGGTCATCGGAGTTCATAATCACCAGCAGAAAACAGCTGTAATTCAAGCCTATTATCTACATATATTTATGTATGTACATATGTATATACTGTATGTATATAAATATGTATGCATGTATATAGTAAGTACCATTGTACATAGATAGATATGTATATGTACGCATCTATGTGCGTATGTATGGATGTATGTATGTATGTATGTATGTATGTATGTATGTATGTATGTACATGTATGTGTGTATGTATGTATGTACGTGTATGTATGTTTATATTCATGCATGCAACTAGGCATGTAGGCATAGATGTTCGTGTATATGAATTTATGTGTGTATCTGAATACTACGGCCCGTAAAGACGAGTTTAATAACGCTTGACGTCTAGCTACATTCATCGCTTCATAATATAGAATGACTTTATTCAAGAAAGCTGTTGCCTGCGCATAAAAATTCTTCCGCATAGTCGATATTTATTTTGACATTCTTTGTACTAAATAATGATCGATATTTAAATTCGTCACTGAGACGAAAGTTTATCGAAATCACTCAAAATGCAAACTCAGTGAACTGAACAGGCGATTAGATCGGCCAAGATGTATGACATTGGTTTGTGTTTCAACTGATACTCAACGAACTGACACCTGACGAGGTTCCACGCTTCCTGTGGGAAATGTTCTCAAGACGGATTAAACGGTCAAAGAGTGCAATGTGTCTTCAAAGAGTTCTATCATTACGTCCAAGGCTGTCTCTACCACATACCACCACATAGTGCAACTATAATTGGTATACGGATTCGAGCCTCCCCGAGGGACTCTTAGCAAATGCTTCGCTAACAACTGCTTAGCGCCATCGATTGATGCTCGGTCATTAGATCGTGGGGCTTAATAAATGCGTAGTTACTAGAAATGTTAATAATTTGACCCATAATATTTCGATAGAAAGCTGACAAAGCTTGATTCATTTTGTAACATCTGTATTAATCTCTAACTATAAGCGTCATGGCTTGTTATTCGATTATAAATGTCAACTAATGTCAACTAAATTTCTCTGACGTTTCTTTTATGAAACGCTGCGTTACTAAATTGTAACAGTAGACAGTTAGGCCTACATTTGGTCAGCTGAATGTATTAAGTAGCGTAACATAGTCACTTTTAAAATTACACTTTCTGTATTAATGCAAGACGGGTTCAATTGCAGGACAGATGAATAAATGATAATATTCAGTCAAGAATTAAACACATTTGGAACTAATTTTGAACATTTTGGCCTAAGCTACATGCAAACAAAAGAAACTAGTCTGAAACACCTGGAGTTAAATGGTGTCACAAATGTTGTCTGCACTTATACGTATACCATGCCTGATAAGTGATTACTGAATTTAACGTCAAATATTATTCTTGTTGATATAAGAATAAAACTCTGTTACTGTTTAGCCTAAACATAGTGCACATATTTGTAGCAGGTCATATTTCTAAACAAATACTAAATGCTACGAAATCTTTTAAAACAGTGTGTTCATTTCGCAATTTTTGTGTTTGTTGTAAAATAGTCCATAAATAAATGTAATTTTATTCTCTGAAAGCTGTTGAGTAAATACGATTTCATGGAAAGATTTCTGCTTTAAGCATCGAAGGTGTGAATGTTAGCAGACCAAAACTATATAGCATTACAAATTGATTACATTTAATGAACTCTGACTAGCACTGCAGTAAATATTAACGGACTGAAATTCAAAATGATACATAATTTTTGTATACAGGCTGCAGTAAATAGCCTTTGTTGGAACAGGAAACATTTTCTGATGACAGGAGACACGTTGCACCAGGAAGTGTTTATGTGACTCATTCTTAGTTAGTATATCTTTGTAAGACTAGATCAGAGCCACTGTATACGTTCGGTGATATCACTGACGATCAGCAGTTTGACAATAGCCTTCATCGACTGAAAAGTATCAAATTGGTCCAATGGTCAGAGAGCAGAAGGCTTTGATGAGAAGACTCGACTTATTTTTGACCCTGCGTACTACGAATATCAATCAAGGGCAGCCTTTGTTGGAACAGGAAACATTTTCTGATGATACGCTCTGATATTCATTAGGGTGCTCCAGAAAATAAAAAGTTGAAAATTCATTGCTCCCCGGGATTTTCCCATGCGTCTCATACAGATGAGTCTAAAAATCCAAATTTTAGGTTTTTACATTGCTAACCAGGAAGTTTTAGAAAACACAAATTCCGGTATTTAAGTATATATGAGAAAACTAATATGTTTCATATTTATTGGCCAGAACATGAAAGGTTGCAAGAACAAATACAAGTACTGAGGTCTTAAGTACCTGTTTATGTGACTCATTCTTAGTTAGTATATCTTTGTAAGACTAGATCAGAGCCACTCTACGTTCGGTGCAATCACTGACGACCTTCAGCAGTTTGATTACAGACGTTTGTGTAGCCTTCAGTCGACTGAAAAGTATCTAGTTTTAGGCAACTATTGAAGTCCTTAATTAGCTTTTACGTAAAACAGAAAAGTGATGCTAAGTGGCCTATCTAAGGCGTTTTGATACAGATGACAATGTTTATTTAACAGAGCCATATGCACCATCTCGCACACGCAGCGGAAGACTTTTTCGAGAGGAACATAGAACACAGAGGAACATAGAAAACTCACAATTTTCACAAATGAGTGAATTCCACGTATAACGAATATCAATCAATTTTATAAGATCTCGCGGCTTTCGTAGTTGAGTGTTCGACGGATGAGTTCAAATGATTTGTTAGTCACTGATTGGAGTCTTTGCAAGTGTCCAAACTGTCCAGAAGTAGCATTTCAGTGTCAAACTTAACCGCTCTAGGAATATTAGTATTTTTTTTGTTATTATCACCGTCCCATTTTTTAGCAAGACAACCGGAAGAAATTCTGAACAAGATGCGGTTGGTAATGACTTCTACTGAAAGTATCCCCGAGTGCCTGTAGAAATTTAATTTGTGTCCAAGTAGCCTACTTAGGTCTCAAGTACGAGTACAAGTCCTTAGGTCAAAGCTTAAAGCAAGTTGCACTTGACAAGGTACCAATACTCTGACGAAAAAGTTAATCATCATGAAAATATTTACATTTTTCCTCCTGATTCGCATATTTTCACAAATTCTAAAATGCCGGGGGCCTCCATCTGAAACTTGGTACAGTTGTACAAAGTGATAAATGGAATGGGAAAACGCCGGGGAGCTACTTTTTGGAACTTTTTAAAATCCATTACATGAAGCACCCTAATATTCTGGGCAATAAGCGTCAACTCAATTGACCGGTGACAACTCTGCTTACCTGCAATATATCGGCTAAGCACTTTTGTTTTCGAAAAGCCACTTGATATTCTGTCGAGTCTCTCTATTTGTCAAGGCTTTGTTGACACCAGGTCCTGATAAGCCTATATATAGCTGATATACTTGAACTTGAAAGATCTTGCTGCATTTGTAGAAAGAGCTATTCCTCTCGGTTTGTCATCGAAGTCATTGCATCTTTTCGTGAAATGTCTATGAGTTCATTATTTGTTATTATCTTATTTACTTAAATACTGCTGGCATCTAAATTATGATTTAGAAAGAAGGTGCTTGAAGTTCAAGGATGCTAGTTTTAATTAATAATGTTACAACGTCGGATGAACAATTTTTATGATTTCTACTAAAAGTGTCAAGAAGGAGCGACCTCTAAGCTTGCTCAGTTGTCATAAATTTTTTCCACACAGAGTATTCTTGTCAAAGTAGAACAAGGGCTGCCTTGTGGAGCAGCATGTTTCAAAAAAATATTTTCCCCATGTTATTTGGGGCCACCCTAATTATATAGTGGCTAGAATCGTGACGTGACTTGAGGTCGTTCCACCCGTTCACGAACTGGGTTGCAGCACATTGCCTATTTCCCACACATAGATGCATCCCTACATATATACAATTATACATACATGCTTGCTTCAGAGCACACATACATTCATATAAACATACATAACATCTTATATACATATATATGCATTTATAAAAGCGTTATGTGCACCGTCACAACTTGTAAGTTTATTTGACAACCAAATGGTCTGCACACGCACATCACAGTGCGTGCTACCTGGTCAACAGTAGGCACAGTATGTATAAATTAGATGCCGTCTGATGCACCGTAGGCTGATGAAGGATAAGACGTTCGCAACTATTGAAAGTGTAGTTCTCTTGTTTCCGTAGATCATTTTCATTCTATAAAATTATGGCAGTCTTCGAGGTTTGTGTTGTCATCATCGGGGTCATTGGGTCAGCGGCCAATGGTCTGATGTCATTCGCCCTCGTTCAATCGAAGACTCGAATCGCAGGAATAAATATCGTACTAAATCAGATGGTTCTGGACCTCGTGTGTTGTATCACGTTGTTCGCAATTTACTCCATGAAAATCTGTAACGTCGACTACACAGGCATCACCGGTTTGGTCCTTTGCAACATTCTGGGTAATGAGACGATAATCTGGACACTCCTTAGTTGTTCCACTGCAAATCTCGTCGTGCTGACACTCGAGAGATACACGAAGATTGTACACTCTGTCTTCTATCGAAAGCACTCCCGCCCGTGGATGTATCGCGTGGCGATCCTACTCACCTGGGTGAACTTCGTGTCGATTTTACTCGTTGTCAAGAGTTCTCTGATGACTAATGTTGTCGATGGAGTTTGTCTGGCGTATCAGAAATGGCCGAACGAAGGTTATCGCCTTAGTTTTGCCGTCTGCTATTTCTTTTTCATATTCCTTCTGCCGTTGATCGTGTTCGTTTTCTGCTACTCTCGAATTCTACAAATTACTCGACGTCATTCGAAAGTTAACCCTGGTAATCAATGTTTATCATAATTATACAATAAACGTTTATTGTCAGGATATTATAATTATGCTTTTCAATTGTATTTTTAGGATGTCTGTACACCAAAGTGCGATTAGCAATTGGTTAATTAAGAATATAGTTACTTACTTTTCTTAATATAATACAATAAAACACAATACAATTCAATAAAGTAGAATGCATTACGTTAGAATGCATTGTAATGTAACAGAGAGGCTAAAATTTGATAATTCCCTTCCTAAGACCATATGAGTAGCCTACTTTGAAATTGGGCATTATTCTTTGGTTTTAGTTTATTTCATTTTATTGACAATAGACCCAAGTTCCAAGACCCGAGCATGAACACCTTCAGTCCTGGGTGTTTAAGTAGTCTATGTTCGGGGGGGCTTTGAGCGACCTCAGGATAATATTTTAAAATTATAAAAAAATAGGATGGCGTAAATTCAAACAGAAAGTGCTGTTGAGGAGCTTAATCTAATAAAGTCATGAAAAATTAGCAGGGTAGAGTCCAAGCGGTTGTCTTTTCAACACCTGTAAAAGCTATCGATTGCTGTACTACAGTTGGTTATTGTGGGCATATAAATCGTGTGTGTCTAGTCTAATATAATAATTATGTACTTTGGATACATGTACTTTGTGGCGATTGGCGTCACGTGGGTAAACTTTGAGGCTGTTTTAGCTCAGTAATTGTTCGTTAAGCACAGTTGTCTTAAAAGGCGAATGTGTGAGTGACGCTAAGGTGCCGACTGCTATAAATGTGGAAGCCTTCGCTTTCTGTAAGTTTTTTTAACAACTTCATTTTGCCTCTGGTGACCTTCGTGTTCTGCTATACACGCATTCTTAAAGTCACAAACAAGCGCATTGTTCCAGGTAGGCCTACGTGTCTCAATATTCAGATATGACTATCGGAGACAATGCCTAAGTAAGGTCATTGTTGCAGTCTACTTTGTTGCTACAGTCTTGTTCTCAAATTTGCTAATTAAATAACTTATCAGCAAAGAGAACATAACTTCTAAATGACACCTTTATATCAACGTTGTTTTATACTTAATACTGGAACTGACCAAAGAACCCGCCTTTTGGTATTTTAATTGGGATATGATCTGTGTTAAACTGATTTCCGCGAAGTCAGGAATGGTGGACGCTTTGTCCGATCACTAACCCCATAATACAATTTTCAAATCAGATTATCTGTTTCGAGCATCAGTAATAAATTTCGAAAATTGTCAATTAACAATGAGATAGTAGGCCATTATATAATTTTGAAATTAAGTCTTAATGTTCCACAGTGTGTGCATTTCCTTTTTAACGACTAGCTGTGTGGTAACAAATACCATTAGCGTCGCCCTCCTCCTTTATCCAGGCTTGGAACTGGCACTGTCAGAAAGCGAACAGTTCCACAGAGGTCTTGATAAAGAAACTTTGCGTATTTTATTTCTATAATTGTTCTAACATTAGTAATATTATTACGAAACTTACAAACGTATTTTCTTGATTCGGAGAGCGTTCATGAATCCGTGTATGTATAATCATCATCGTCGTCATTGTCTTAATCATCGTCATTATCATCGTTGTAGTTGTCGTCGATGTCTTCCTTATCGCAGTCGAAATCTTTAATTTAGTCATCAGGGTAGTCAGCAATAATTATCATAATCATCATCTTCCTCACTCTAGCCATCATTATTATCGCTCTCATCACCATCATCGTCGTCGTCGTCGTAGTTCATATCGTTGACAACAACATTTTAACTACCATCATCACTTTATCATACAGTTACCGTTTTAAATATCGAAAGGTATGCTATAGCCTTCTTCTGAATAAACCCGTTCGTCTTTCAGTGATCCTGGACGACCTCTTAAGGATCTTAATGATCCTCTCCTATTTATTTAGTTCTAATTAGGGCCGTAACTACAGTAACTGTTGTCCACTTTCTGCCTTGCACGACCTTTTTTTCTTTAGTTCTATATGATTTTATGACATTGCTTACACTTTGCTTGCACTGCTGATTTTATGTTTTAATCTGCAGTTAACTTCAACAACGTGATGACGAGCGCTGCTCAACAGAAGACCATGAAAACCCAAATGAACGTCATCAAAACATTCCTTATCATCTCGATTTGTTTCGTTCTCTGCTGGTTTCCAAACCGTCTCTACTTCTTACTCTACAATCTGCGCATTGTTCCTAGTATCAGTACAGAATCCCGTTATTTCACTATATTCTTGGCCTTCTTTAACGTCTGTCTCAATCCGTTCATCTACGCTGCCAAATTGGATCCAGTGAAAAAGTATCTACGTCAGAAGCTGTGCAACAAACGACGCAAGGAGAGCGATGAAACAGTCGTCAGCGTCATCAACATCATTGGTAACTCTCCGAATGTGCAGATGACTGGTCAGGAATAAAACAAAGGTTTCGATTCTGTGGACAAGCGCATGTTTGATTGTTGAAATTGTAGCTTAATTAATCGTAGTTGCTATTAACGTCGTCAAGAGTATACCTGTTGTATTTTGTGCAAATACAGTTTTAATTTTGGACTTTTAGCTGGCAAGACTAAATGATTTTGTGTATGTACAGCTGTTTTGAATTTAAACATTTGTCGATGTCTTGGACTCTTCTAACAGTAATCGAGAGAAAAGCAGTGCAACCAAAGATAACTATCTCACACTAGAATCATCTTCTGCATTTAATGTTACACTTACTGGATCCCGGGTTGTTTCCTCGTCAATTTCAGTTACCTCCAACCATTTCTTGTCCTTTCTAGTTAAGCCTAACTCCTGAATTTTGATTTGTACTTTAACTGTGTCCATTAGGGATGGATAAAATACTCTTGCTTTAATTAGATTTCAAAGTAATTAAAACTGTATGCTCAATGTTCTCCATTTTTCTAAACGAATTTTTGTGTGTTGACTGTATGGACTGAAGAAACAAACGTATAACAGAAGCTAATGATTTGGAATAGGGGTCATCCATTAATTATGTCAACAAATTTTAGGCAGTTTTTGACCCCTCCCCCCTTGTCAACAACTGTCAAACATTGACGGACCCCCTAAAAATTATGTCAACAATCCCAGGGAAGCCAGGCTGACTTTTTTCTCAATGACCTTTTTTTAGAGATTTAAACTCCGATGACCGTTTTTTAGCCATTTTTTCCCTGATGACCAGTCTCCTTATATAATATAATCGGCGAAGGCAATAATATTATTGAAGCCGCTAACAATAAATTTATTGAAGGCAATTGACTTGAATTGAGGCAGATGACAGCCGTATTTTAAGAAAAAGTAGCTTAATTCACCGTAGTTGTTGTGATTGTCGTCGCTAACAATATACCTGTCGTATTTTGTGATAAATACGGTATTTGGTCTTTTAGCTGGCGTAAGTTTATATTTGTAATGCTATCCAATATTGAAGACTCAATCCAATTAGCTAACCCTTCTCTTTCTGGCGCACTATTTTGCATCCGGGTGTATATTGTATAAGGTGTCCACTAATTAACTCTCCAGCACGATGGATTGTCAATCGAGAGGTCAGGAGTCAAACCACTCGCTAGAACCAAAGTCTATTTGAGATCTCGTCTACATCTGCGCTTCTAGTCAACACAGATATGATGAGTACACTGTCTGTGCAGTCAGTGGGAAGATCAGACGACGCGGTAGAGGACTGGCCACCGAAGCTAAGAAAATGAAGTCGTTAGTTCATCAATGACTATGTCGAATTAATCCTATAATAATATTCACAAAACCTCCCAACTCTGACAATGCAATTGTGGCGAAAACGACAGCCGAGGGGCAGAACTCCGGTATCTCTCTCTTTAATGTTCACCAGGATAGCTCTTCGGAGTCTTCCCTGTTCTTCGTCCGTTCGCTGGACTCGGCCTTTCCCGTCGGGCAAAGGACTTAACGGTGCCACCGACGATGCCTAACACTAGGTTAACTAGGAAGACGGCAACGACACGGATCAACACAGCAGATTGTTTTATTAATGTCGAACAGCTTAAACACTACAACTCTGGCTTAACTCTCATTAACTGAACTTTAACTGACTTCGGAACCAACTCACACACTCGCTCACCCTTACACGCAACAGGCGTCTCTATATATATATAGGCACAGAGGACGACAAATTGTAAGGCAAGCCCCGTTACTAAGGCAAGAGGCTGGTTGCTAAGGCAAGCCAAAAAGGCCCGTTACTAAGGCAAGAGGCTGGTTGCTAAGGCAAGCCAAAAAGGCCCGTTACTAAGGCAAGAGGCTGGTTGCTAAGGCAAGCCAAAAGGCCCGTTACT
>JACEVL010001900.1:0-23109 GCA_020284085.1 Aporrectodea caliginosa
AAGTCTACTGTAACACTCTTTATTGTTCAACACCCATTATACACTATGTAAGTTACACAGAGCTCGTGACTCCACCACACGCACCGACTGATGATAATTGCCGGAACTGTCCTTAAATACTCCCACGATGACGACGATGGCAGCCAAGCCCGGCCAGCCGCACATGCATGCACCAGCTCCTCCCCTGATGACACTATAATTATAAATGTTCAATTATTTACGTACATACATGTAGATACATAATGGGTAAGGGCCCCCAAGCTTAGAATGTCCAAGGGCCCCCGGCTAGGTTGGAGCACGCCACTGGCCAAGGCGAGCGAGAAGAGTGAAAGATGGTAGAGCTAGAGCGCTCCGAAAGATAGGAAGTGATCCAGAGAAGTGGTAAATCCCTTATACCAAAAGTTATAGAAAGCCGACTCAAGAGGAGGTCATGGTCGACCGAGTCGAAGGCAGCGCTAACGTCATACAGGGCAAGCAGGGTGACCTGAGACCTATCCATAGCGCCATAAATATCAGAAAGAAGACGGAGAAGAAGGACTCTGTAGAGTGACCCTTACGGAACCCAGATTGACATGAAGGAAGTAGATTGTTAGAGTCCAAGTAGTTAAATAGCTGACTAGCAACCAGTTTTTTCAATAATCTTAGATAAGAAAGTGACATTAGCTATAGGCCTATAGTCATATGGTATCACCTTACATTTTGTAACACAGAAGCGATAGCAAATAAAAGTATTCTACGTTATATGCCAGATGGTTTCCATGAGCTTGTTGCTCTCCTAAAGCAATTGTCTTTAAACAGCTGACAGTAATTAACGCCCGTAGGCCTATAGTTTTTTCTTCAAGTGGCGCTATGTATATCTTCAACTAGAGCTACAATTACAAAAATTAAACTGGCCCACATAAATTAAATAACGCTACATTACTTTACTCTTACTTAAACTCTAAATTACCTGAATATTGTGAAATCCGAAAGCCCTATGCTTTAAAATATAGTTAAGCCGACCTTTGCGTCAAAATACTTCAAAGCTATGTTACCCTGAAGCCAGATTGCTTTAAAGCTGAGTTACCTTAAAGCAAAATTGCTTCAACGATAAGTTATCATAAAGTCAATCTGCTTTAACGATCAGTTACTGTACAGCCTAAATTAGCCTAATGTAATGTAAGTCTTCGAAATTTCTCAGCATCACACAAAAGCCGCGTCAGGGGATCAGCTTATTCACAGGGGGAATTACTGTAAAGCTAATTATCTTAAAATTTAAAATAAATAAACCTAAATTGCAATTGTAGTTAATTTTCTTTGAACCTATGGCGAATAAATGCTCAGCTACCGTACTTAACTCATCTTAAAGCGTAATTATTCGAAATTTGTTTAAGGTAATATTTTCTTAAACCAAATCTTCTTAAAATAAATTATTTAAAATCGCACATACGTAAGAGAATAACGTTATGACAAAATTTTACGAGAAAAAAAATAAATATTAAAATTGACTGTCAATTACGTGATAAGTCACTTAAAGACCTAATTATTTAAATCATCCTAAAAACTTTATTATTTAAGAGTTATATTAGTCCTATCGAATGGAATCTAAATTATCCCACAAATTCATTTCCGTAAAAATATTATTTAAACTTCATTTCCGTAAAAACAGATTTAAATCGACTTTCAGTTTTGCACTTCATTTCCTACTTTTATTCGGAAATAAGAACAAGCAAAATCAATAGAAATTTATGTTGTCGCGTAGAAGAGGAGCATACCCGATTGAAGTTGGCGACGTAAGAATGATGTTTCTCTTGCGTAAAGGTACACCCGCGTAGTCTTTTGACGGTTTTTCTCTCATCTGATGTCGACTGATCTGCAAATGATAGTCCGTCAGACGTCCTTAAATAGGTTCCTCGAGTACTTCTTCTCAAAGACGTCAGCTTACCATGGTTACGTCCTTAGTCGTGACCTATGTGCAGAAACACACCTTTAGTTTAACACAGGGCTCCCGTGGCTGGAAATCCCTTAGCAGTCGTGCATGCTTGTTGCGTTCTGGTACTTGCCTTCGCCTACCTGCCCCAGTCCCGTCCAACAGAGAAACGATTGACAGACGGGCCAATAAAAAAACACAAGTGGTCGCTCCCCATTAGTATTCAGCGGGATATATCCAACCTTCGCTATGATACATCAGTACGCCTAAGCGAATCACTGTCGTAGCTTCAAATTATTTCCACGAGTAAAGCCAAGCCGCCGTCGCCCATGCATTTCACCGCTTTGTTTGCATGAGGATCTAACAGCCATGCGTAATTATGATCGTCATATCACTTGAACCGTTTCAAGGACCCCCTAGTAAGCCGACTTGGCCACTGTAACCCAGTGTCAGCGTTTTGTTCGGGACAGCAATGCAGTTTTTCGGAAGACTGCTGGATGTCACGACCGCAAAAAGAAAAATTTACCTGTTTCGGAATAATTAACAGAACAGATTGCTCGCTAACATCTTGATGAAATATTTTCTCTGGTGTGTGGTAAGGCAAGGTAAGGTAAAAGATAAGCTAAAGTAAGTTAAGGTATTGTGTATATGGTAATATAAAGAAGAATGCCCAATACACGGTACTGGATTAACATAACATAACAAGGGTTTTAAGTGGTTCAGAAGACGTTTAGTCTGTGTTAGAACCACTGCAGTTAACCTGGAACATGATTAATAGCCCAATTTTCCTAGCTTCTTCTTAAAAGCTGTGATAGTGTCCACTGAGACAGTACTATCTTCCAAACTATTCACAAATCTACAACTCTTGCACTGAAGAATTTCTGCCCTAATGTCCCTTTTGGTTTCTTAAATAGTTTATACCTATGTCCCCGAGTTGCCTTGTTTGGTGCTAATTCAAAAAACTTCTCCATCTGCACTGCCTCCTTTCCAGTAATAATCTTGTAGGCTTCAATTAGGTCTCCTCTGCTCCTCCTTCTCTCCAATGTTGTTAGTCCACACCTCTTCAACCTTTCTTCATATCCCAAATCCTTGTAGCCCCAAATCATTTTTGTAGCTCTTCTCTGCACCTTCTCCAGCTTTTCCATGTCCTGTTTCAGGTAGGGACTCCATACCTGGATGCAGTATTCCAACTGAGGCCTAACCAGTGATTTGTACAACCTCAATATTGTATCCTTGTCTCGGGTGACTATTGTCCTTCTTATCATGCCTAAAGTCGAGTTAGCCTTTTTGATGCTTCAGCACATTGCCTTGAGGGCTTTGCACTCTTGTGCATAATCACTCCCAAGTCTCTTCCTTCCTCACTCACTTTCAACACCATACCCCCATTTCATATGAAAACTCGCTGTTTCTCTTCCCCATATGCATCACTGAGCACTTTTCCACATTAAAGAGCATTTGCCAGTCCTGTGACCATCTGAACATTCTTCTTAGATCTTCCCGTAGTATCTCCGCTTCTTTTTCATTTCCCACTGCTCTACATAGTTTGGTATCATCTGCAAATTTAGAAATTTTAGATAAAATCCCATCATCTATGTCATTAATAAAAAGTACGAACAGCAATGGCCCAAGCACTGATCCTTGTGGCACTCCACTTAGCACTGTCGTCCAGCTAGAATGTTTGTCACCTATGCCCACCTTTTGTCTTCTTCCTGATAGCCAGCTTTGAATCCATGCTAGTACCTGCCCTCTAATCCCACATGCTTGCAACTTCTTGGCCAGTCTTTTATGAGGTACTTTGTCAAATGCCTTGGCAAAATCTAAGTAAATTACATCTACAGGCTTTCCCTCATCTATCCTCTCATAGACTTCCTCAAAGAACTCCAAAAGATTTGTCAAACACGAGCGACCTCTAGTAAATCCGTGTTGACTGCCCTTAATAATATTATGCTCATTCAAGTGTTCCACTATATTATCCTTAACAATTCTCTCCATGACCTTACACACAACACTGGTTAAACTGACTGGTCTGTAGTTACATGGTTCACTTCTATTTCCTTTTTTAAACAATGGCACTACAAGAGCATCTCTCCATTCCTGTGGTACATCTCCAGTCTGTATCGCTTTATTAAAGATCTGTGCTAATGCCTCTCCAATTTCTTCCCTCACTTCATGTAAGAATTTAGGATGTAGTTCATCTATTCCTGGACTCTTGTCAGTTTTTAACCTTTTCAGCTGTTCCACCACATTTTCCTTAGTGAACATTATCTGTGTTAGTCCTTGACCACCACTGTCTAAAAATGCTTGGTTGGGCTCAGGGATGTTTCCTAATTCCTCCAATGTAAACACTGAGCTGAAATATTTATTAAGCGTTTCAGCAGCTTCCACATCATCCACAATAACTTCTCCATTCATTTCATCCTTTTTCAATGGCCCTACCCTTTCTTTCCTTTTCTGCTTGCTTCTAACATAGTTGTAGAAACTCTTGCTGTCTTCTTTTACATTTCTTGATAACTTCTCCTCAAAGCTTTTTATTGCTTTCCTGTTTGCATTATTGCATATGTTTCTTTTATTCACATACTTTGCTTTTGATTTCTCAAGTCTTACAACATAGTCACAGTCCAGTCCATTCTTTCTTTCCTTCTTCAACTGCTGAAAATTCTTCCAAGCTTTGTTCTTTGCCCTTCTCTTTCTTTGAACCTCGCGTGTTACCCATGGCCTCTTCTTGTTGGTCCTTTTGTGCTTGGGTATGTTCTCCTCAATAATCTCTTTCATAACTTCATTAAACTTCTTCCAAGCATCGTTCACTCCCAAACCCCTTACTGCAGATTCCAAATCCTTTTCCTTCAGTCTTTCCCTCACTAATTCATAGTCCGCCTTAAAGAAGTTGGGTCTTTTCACATACGCTTTGACTTCCTGGGTTTGCTCCATGACTAATTCCCATCTGACAACCTGATGATCACTAGTGCTAAAATGCTCCCCCACACTCATATTTTCTACCATATTTTCCTCAGTTGTTATGACTAGGTCCAAAATGTTGTCTCCTCTGGTTGGTTCCATAACATGCTGTTGCATAAAGCTGGCATCAATAAAATCCAAGAATATCCTATCTTTTTCTCTCTCTCCTTCCAGTTTTTCCCAATCAATATGGTAGTTGAAGTCTCCCATGATCACGGATGTTTCCTTATTGGCCAATTCCAGGAGTTTGCACATCCCTTGATCAGCTTCTTCGGTGGCATCTGGTACCCTGTAGCAAACTCCACCAGTATCTTAGACCTGTTTATTTGAATTTCACACCAGATGCTCTCCTTGGAAGGTCTCATTGCTCATATCCCATCTCTCCACTGCATTAATATTGCTCTTAACATATAGCAAAACCCCTCCAGCCCCATGTCCCACTACAATGCTACACTACTTGGAAAAGGTTTTTATTTAAAAAATAAAGTTAAACCAATTCCTACAGCGAGGTGCATGAAGAGGAAGAGTGACCAATCCTCTCTGTTATTCTGATCTTCCCACATGACAATGTACGGTCAATGTACTCTTAATAGGTGAGTTGGCTCAAGGGCACGAGTGGAGCAGACACATTTCGGGGATTTATGCCCCCGACCCTTAGTTGATAGTTCCGCAAGATAACTACTAGAATATCGCGCGCATAAAATCCTACAGTAACTGTTGACCTGTCATGTATCCTGTGTTGTGCAAAAAAGTGTTTTAGAAACACGAGTCATCAGTGATGGGCAAAAGTTAACTAAAAAGTTGCAAACTTTTAGTTTAACTAAACTTTTGTTAGTTAAGGCAGAAGTTTAACAAAAAAAAAGTTTAGTTAAAACCGGAGTTTAATTAATATTTTTTAGTTATTAAGTAAAAAGTTTAACTATTTTTAAATATTTAAATATTTTTTAGTTATTAGCTAGAAAGTTTAAGTAACAAAATCAGCAATAATTGTCATGAGTAACGGGTTTTATTATCATCGTTTGCATTGGCAACTTTATGATTTTCTTGTAGGTCTGTACTCGGACTATTAGTCTAGTACACATTACATAGTTTGAAAGAGGAATTGTCATTGACGCTCTTCATTATTACAGTTCACTTAACCTCTGTCATTGTGAAAATGTTGAGGAAAAGTTTGTTAAAAGTTGAAAAAAGTTTATCTAAATATTGTTAGTTTAGTTAACATATTTACAAAATCAGTTGCCAACTTTTAGTTAAACTTGTTTAGTTTAGTTGAAAAATAGTTATAGTTTAACTAAAAAATTAGTTTGTGCCCATCACTGCAAGTAAACCTAAGTATATTCTTAAATATGTATCCAAAACGCAACCCAGTACTTGACATCTGCATCATAGAGCAACACATCTCTGAAACACACAAGCCGGATAATCAGGCAGGCTAGTCAGACGTCAAAGCTCTGCGAAATAAGTTAGAATGAAGGCAAGGGCATGTTCACTGACTGAGAATCGTGAGAAGCTAAGGTTTTTGGCAAATCGGGAAAGATAATGATGATGTTATATTCAAGAATATAAAGTCATAGTACTGTGTAAGCCAAAATGCGGTTAAGCAATGGCCAAAATATAGGGTATACTTACTTACTTACGACTTACTCACTTATAAACAAGGAAACATGGGACAGATGGCGAGAAGCAGACACAGGTTTTATTTTACGAAACACTTTAGCCGAACTGCTGAGAAACCCGAAGTGTTAGAAAATTTGACAGATGACTGAGACGTCGAGTTGGTTTATTATGTGAAGTTGACTTGAATCTGGTGCTATATAAATTATTCTGTCTTGTAAAATAGCAGATTGTCTTCACCCATCAATCTCTTTTTGCACAGGAGAAGTGCAATTTACAAGAGGGACCTTATATAGAACCATCGTCTTGAGACTATGCCAACGAAAGAGATATCTGTTGAGGCATTAGATGTTTGACGCTCGAGTACACATTAAGTTTGTAGGGTGTAGTCAGGCCGATGGGGTGGGTGCTGCTATTCAGCGTTAGTCACATTCTTCTCTCATAATATAGGTCAATAGCCTGCTACTCGGCAGGTCAAATCAAATCAAATCAATTCAAATCAAATCAATTTATTGCAACCCAAAAACATAACAGAAATATATATCTAATTGCAACTCAGAAAAAACATAACAACAATATATATCACATAACGACATAAAGAGAAAAAGAAACCAGGGTAGCAAAAGGGAAACCCAGAAGGGATATGATCCCGCTTAAGTAGGGTCCCCGTGCCTTTGTATTCTGTAACCTAAATTCATTATTGGCCTGTGAAAGAAAGAGAGATATAATGGTAAGGGCCTAATTAAATCAAATCATTGCATGAAAAGAAAAACTTAATTATAAACTTAACTAAGAACTTAACTAAATGCGGCTTTGTGCCATTCACGGTAATGTGAAGATGCTATGCAGATAAAAGAAGGTGTGTACGTAATCTTTTTTTAAAGATGAACAAATTATTAGACATGAGTATATAGGAAGGGATTGCATTCCATATCAGTGTCCCCTGAGACTTGATTGTATGGAGCCGAGCGTTGGAATGAACCTTAACAGAACGGAAAGTGGAGGCATTTCTAGTATAGTGGGAGTGTATATCATAAGCGTGGGGCAAGAAATCTTTGAATATCGGTGGGAGAAGTCCGTGCTCCAATCGAAAAAAGAACTCCCCAACTTGAAAATCCCTAATTTGGTCGATATTCAGTATTTTCAATTCTCTAAACAGTGGGGCAGTATGTGCCCATTTTCGAACACCAGCAATTAATCGAACAGCCCTTTTTTGTATAATTACCAATCTTATCAACCTAGAGGGATAGGTCATTGCCCAAATCAAATTACAATAGCTAAGATATGGATAGATGAGTGCATAATATAGATTTAACTTAACAGATTGAGGCAACAGATAAGCAATACGACTCAAAATTCCAACATTCTTAGCAATCTTATTAGAAATCTCATTAATGTGCACTTTCCATGTCAGATGTTGATCGATATGTACCCCCAGGAATCTAGTTGATTCAACCTGTGTAAGAGGAGCATCTTTGATTGTTATACCCAAATTCTCACTAGGTGGTGTTTTTCTATGAGACTTGAATAAGATGTAATTGGTTTTATCAAGATTCAATGAAAGTTTATTCGCCGCAAACCATTCATTTATTTTAGCAAGTTCCACATTCACAAGGCGCACCAGCTCCATCCAAGATCCATGGGAGTAAAAGACATTAGTATCATCCGCAAATAATATGAAGTACAAGGTAGGCGAAGTTTTAGCTAAGTCATTAATGTAAAGAAGGAATAGTAATGGCCCAAGGTTGGATCCTTGAGGGACACCATATTTAATCCAATTAAGTTCTGACCATACACCATTGCAGAGGACCCTTTGAGAACGTTTATCAAGATAACTTGCAAACCAGTTTAGTTGGGTACCTCTGATTCCATAGTATTCTAATTTCTTTAGTAGGATACCATGATCGACCGTATCAAAGGCCTTTGCTAAATCAAAGAAGACCCCCACCGAGTATTCGTTATTATCAATGGCCCTAGTAATCATATCTTGCATATTGACTAACGCCATATAAGTGGAGTGCCCCTGTTGAAATCCATGTTGGGAGGGGTATATAATGTTATAGTTTTTTACATAGCTGGAGAGTCTATTATACATAAGTTTTTCGTAGAATTTCGAGAAGTACGGAAGAACAGAAATAGGCCTATAATTGGAGACATTATCCTTTTCACCTTTCTTAAATATAGGTACTATTTTAGCAATTTTTATAGCTCCAGGGACTATTCCAGTACTTAAAGAGCAATTTATAATGTCAGCCAAAGGTTTGGCAATTCTAACTAAGTGAGGTGCGGCTAGAGAAGGATCTATATCATCAACCCCTTTACTGCGAGTTTTACTGAAATTCCTACCTATTTCTAAGATTTCCTCAGGGGTAGTTAATAAAATTCCCATTGAATTTTGCTGGGGAGACTTAAGATAATTATTAAAATTGCTGGGAGAAGGAGGTAGTTTATCAGCAAGCGACTGGGCAATATTAGTGAAAAAGTCATTAAGTCCATTGGCCATTGATTGCGCATCATTAACATTAGTCCCATTAATTTTTAACTCCTCAATGAGCTCCTCCTCATTATTTAATTGCATCATGGAGCGAATGAGTTTCCATGTTTGCTTAAGATCACCATTAATTTTAGAAAATTCGGCCTCATAATAGCTCTTCTCAGCCTTGAGCCTAATCGACTTAAATTTATTTCTATATTCAATAAATTTCATTCTGTTCCCCTCATTTGGCGATTTAATGAATTTCAAGTAAAGAGAATTCTTCTTCTTACAAGATTTTAGGATTCCGGGAGTCATCCATGGTTGTTTATAAACATATTTCCTAGATTTATTATGTTTAGTAATCAGCGGGAATGCCTTATCGTAAGCAAGTTTATAAATTTCCAGAAACATTTCATAAGCCATATTGGCATCCTGATTCTCACAAGCCCTCATAACAGGATCCCAATTTATATCTGCAAGTAGCGAATCAAATTTAACAATATTTTCCTCATTAATTTTTCGAGTGGTCGTATAGTTGTAGAAATTTTTCTTAGAATTTTGTTGGGATGAGAATGAAGCAAATACTGGAAGATGATCGGACAAGTCAGAGATAATTATAGCTGCACTAACTAGCTTCGACCAGGCAGTAGAAAATATATTATCAATCAAAGTGGACGTATAAGGAGTTATGCGAGTCGGCCTCGTGATGGATGGGAAAAGTTGATGTGAGGTCAAACAGTTGTGGAATTGGTTAGTTTCATTATGATCATTAGTTTTCAGAAGATCGATATTGAAATCCCCCGTTATTATAAGCTCCTTTCCTCTCCCAGCAGGTCCTCGTAATAAATCCTCAAATTCTCTATTGAAATCTGACAAGTTCAGGCCAGGTGGCCTATATACTACTCCCACTGAATAAGTGGCATCTGTTAGATGGATCTTAATAAACAATTGTTCAAAAGTGTTATACACTTCCTGGTCTTTTAGCGGTGTATACTTAATACCTTTTTTAACAAACATTCCCACGCCACCACCCCGAGCATTCCCTCTTGATTTGCTTATAAAATTATAACCTGGTATATGAATGGAATCCTCAGCATTAGGCGGTAGCCAAGTCTCAGTGAGAGTGAGTATAGTAACAGGCAAATAATTCAGAATATTACATATTTCGTCTAATTTATAAAACACACTTCTACAATTTATGTGCAAAATTGAGAGATTGGACTCAACAGTTTCAATTTTGTCACGCCACGAGTGCAGAGTGGTATACGGACTATCCCATTTAACATTCAAGTAGTAATTTTGGTCAGGATCAGTTTCATTCTTATTAAGCAGTCTACGATTGTCGCACTCTTCAGGGAATACTCGTAGCTCAAGATTGTTATCGATTGATCCCAACAGGGATGGTTTAGAAACATCGTGTAGGCTATTACATACATTCACATTTTCTTCCTCCACATTCAGAGCAAGTACATTCGTACAGTTAATGCACTGCCAATGTCCGTAGTTCACTGTTATTTTAAACTCTTGGCTATAGCAATCCAAATGGTACACACCTTCACAATTTGTACATAAAATACACTCGATAGGTTCCATGATTATGTCATCACAAATACCGCATACAGATAGAGCGCCTTCAGCCATCAAAAGTGGGCCAGGGTACGAAGGATAGAAGCCACCGCGTACAATCAACAATACAGCTTAATACAAAAGAATTAGGTCAATTCTATGTAGCGAAGAACATTTTGCATTAATTCATTCTAGACATTATTCCCTTAATCATAAATTCTCGTTAATGTATCATTGATGATCATCGAGTTTCGTGCAGAGGAAAACTTATTAGGCTACTGTAACACCAGTCCTCACAAGAATGCATCAATAATGTCAATCATATCAAGATCCACGAGAAAAGAAACTTAATCACGATTCATCTTATTCGTTAAAACATAAAAACTCGCTAATGGTACAATAATGTTACACGGACCATCAAATGAATTAAACTACACTAAGTTTACATAAATTCAAATATCAATATCGAGATAATAGAGAAAATAAAAAAAACAGACAATGAGACAGAATCCATATCAAAAGACAACAAACTAAGAGGAAAGAAAGAAACGAGAAAGCATAGCGGCAGAGATCCAGAGGATTCGTAAGAAAGAAACAAACTGTATGTCTTATAGGATAATATTACACTTTCAAAATAATTTTTGCTTATAATATTATTGTAATTGTAATTTGGGACTACTGGTGCACCGAGTCTGAACATCATCTGCCGGGTCTGAATACCATCTTCTGGTCCTGCTTTTTTACTTCCAGGTCTGAACACAATCTGTGGGCCTGCCTTTTACTTCCAGGGCTAAACTCCATCTGCGGTTTCTGTTTTTTACTTCCAGATCTGAACACCATCTGCTGGTTCTGCTTTTTTACAGACTCTCTTTGCCTCCTCTCCTCAAACGCTTGCAGACTATAATTTCTGTTCGATCTTGTTAACTTGCCTCTCATGGGTGTCATTTGAAGTGGCACTTGAGATGTACTGTCGTCCAGACCATTCCACAAGCCTCGTGCAATGAAGATTTTATTCACTGAGCATTGAAAAGATATTCATAGATATTCTTCACCAAAAGTCGGCCTAATCCTGAAAATACTATCAAAAGTATTCATTGAAATTGCTCACAAAAGATGTTAACCAAATGTATTGTGTAAGGTAGGCCTATTCATTATAAATATTCACAGAATTATAGGCTACCTCTTGTCATCGACCTTAGAAAGTCGGTAGCATCTTATCCCAAGGGCCTCCAGCAGTTGCGCAGCCAGTTTTTAACACCGGGAGCGAGCATATAAAAAGGCCATACTTACGAAAATAAATTATTTCAAGTAATTACATTCATTATGATCATATGTATGCCTATTTATTTTTTTAAATAGAAACACCGAAACACCAAAAAGGTGGCAAAAAATATGTAGGCCCTATAGTAAATTAGTAATAGTATGGTAGACCTATACTAAACAATAACAGTACAACACAAGCCAGTTACAACAGCCTTTATCGTCTTGGTTTCATTTTAGCAAAGTTATCGATTACTTCGTTACAGTTCACTTCTCTGCCAACCTAGGGATAGGCCGCTATTGCTATGTAAAGTACAAAAACAGGCTTTATATATATTTTTATTTTTCTGATAGTTCTCCTGCTACACCCCAGCTACGCCACTGGCCTCCAGATATATCGGTGTTTGCTCGGGCCTTTTCTACCCTCTGCAAGGTCCTACTTTATACAGCTTAAAAGTAATATTGTTTTCCCTCTTCAGAACTTTCAGGTATACTTTTTGCTTATTCGTGGTTTATTCGTAGTACCTGTGGAATTTCATCACTTGAAAAATTATAAAGACCAACTTTCAGTCGGTCTTTATAATTACCCAACAACCGAAGGATCAAGGTGTTTATAACGTTTACTTAACGACGACGCCATGTCGAAGATGATTGGCGTAAAGGATCAAGGCATTAAACGTACCCAGGTAGTTATTTATACGAGTGGAGATAAATACAGTTTATGGTTACTGCGCTTGAGCACCGGTGTGAGTGGCAATGACACTCGTGATGATGGTCGTGTTAAGGGCAACGAAAATGTAGTTGAAATAAATTTTAATGACAGTTCTGTTTTAACCCGCCTGAAGATGACCATAAATGCAACTTATTATTATTACAGCAGTTTTATAGCAAATGCTATAGCCTACTGTAACAGTTTACACTTAGTCGCTATGGCTATGAAACGTAGAGTATGCTTGAAAGGCTCGAGTAGCAGCTGTGAAGACTATTAAGGACATTCTCAGTATACCATGAATGATGCCAAAGTACACCGACAAACTTTGACGGACGCCATTGAAAAACTGTTAAACACACATAAAGTATCGTAGACGACCGAGGTGATCTTAGTCTAGTGATTCGCATTTTTCAATAATTAGTTATCTATACACGGTGGTGTAGGGGTATGTTCGGTGCCTTGCAGCCGGAGGGATGCGGGTTCGAATCCACCTCAAGCCGCAGCGTAGGGACCCTGGGCAAGTCCTTCACTCGCAATTGCTCATGCGCTTCGGCGTGAAACTCTGATTCAGTGTCCGCGTTGTAGTCGGGAGCGCCTCTGAGTAGAAATCTTGAAGGGGCGCTATAACAAGTGCTCATATATACATACATACATACATACATACATACATACATACATACATACATACATACATACATACAGTTCAAACGAATAGATCAGTAGAGAGGCTGTATTTGACGTTGGATTATCGGTTTTCGGTAGATGAAACAAGGTATTTGGGGCACAGGTAGCCTATAAATTATTTAAGAAGCCGAAAGGAACATTAGGGCAGAAATTTCTTCGATGCAAGAGTTGTACATGCAGACTCGTGGAATGGCTTGCACGATAGTAGGCCTACTGTCTCCAGCGGACATTATCACGGCTTCTAAGAGTAAGATTTTAGGGGAAATGGGCTATTAAGCGTTCCGGGGTAATTTACAGTGGTTCTAACTTCTAACACAGAATATACGTCATCTTAACCACTTAGAACCCTTGTTCCCAAATGCTATGTTATGTTATGTAAAAAATCTCTCAGCGTAACAGAGCCGTAAATTTCAAGCAAAGCGACTATCGGCTGTAGCTAGTTGCAGTTTCATTCTTTTGCGAGAGAAAAAGCTGTGAACTATTTTTAAAAGAAGACCTATTAAGTGCAAGATAAATAGCTGAATGCGTTTGTAGACGTCATGAAACCCTGTGACATCATGTCATCTACGGATAGTAGGTCCAGGCCTAACGTCGAAACGTGCCCCAGGTTTCGGATGCAAATAGTAATGTATTGTATATAATGGATCAAATTGAGATGATCATGGCGCAAAGTTCACACTGCTTATTGCATAATGCAGCCAGTTGCAATAGACCTACCATAAAAAAAATCAAGTGTGAATGTGGAATTTTTCTGCATATTCAGATTAAGTCACAGAACTAAGAACAAATTGACCTGTGAAAGAACTTTGACTAAATTAACTCGTTACGTAATAAACTTCTATATTGAATTTTACATTAAATTCTAAGCAGAAGCTTAACGCAACAAATCATGACGCCCTCACATTTTGTTGTTGTTGATGCTTACGCTGCTTTTTTGCAAAACTTCACTGTCACTGTAAAAAGGCCCAACAATTATAGTCCAAGGAAGTTTTACGAATATCTACAAAATTCAAAATAGGCCAAAAATCCACGAATTTTCCGAATTTTGAAACCGAAAGTCACGAATTCTCAAACTATGGACATAAGGATCAACATGCTGAGACAGGCACAAGGGGAGCTAAACACGTGCATTTTTATGTGACAGAGCTACTTAAAAGCCGATCCAACTGGATTGAATAAGCCGTGCGTTGAACATCCATTAGTCTACATTGCCTGCAAAATTTATCTGTCTATACTTAAACTGAAAATAGCCTGAAGTTTATGCTGAGTGAAAGTCAAGCACAGATAAAATTGCACTAATTAGCCAATTTATATGCGTGGCAATATAAACAGACGTTGGAAAACAAGCGTGGAGTGGGATAACAGGGCTCACCTCTGGCCAAAGGCAACAAAGACTCCTCCGCCCTTCCGTCACCTCATTACTAACATTTTCAAATCAGTCCATAGCCATAACTGTTCTTCCTCTCTGGAACAAACTTCCGCCAGCATTACGACAAAATAATATCTGATGCATCCCATGAACTCACCGAAACCTCACCTCTTGCTATCTCTCCACAGGTCTTGCACTCAAAGCTGATTACACTGCTTTTTCACAAATCCTATCCCGATTCCTTCTCTTGCCCTCACCTCCCTCGCCGCTTCAACTCTAAACATCACCCACCTTAGTCTTCCGACTCTCTGCCAGCCTGGCCCTTTGAATCTTGACCCTCTGCCTATCGATTAAGCGACAGTGAATAAGCATTTTTACGCGTCCTCGCTTTTTAGCGCTGTAGAAAATTCAAGATTACGATTAAGAACAGGCAACGGAGAAACTGACAGAGAGATAGAGAGATAGGGAGAGAGAAAAGAGAGACAGAGAAAGAGACAGACAGACAGGCAGAGACCGACAGACAGAGACAGACAGAGACACATGCAGAGACAGACAGAGACACATGCAGAGACACAGACAGAGACAATGACAGAGACATAGACAGAGACACTGATGCATAAATAACGATATTTCAAGAATGTATTGTATATGATCATTTATATCTAAAAAGCTCTTCTCATAGCATAAGCCTTACAGAAGCGCTCCAGCAGAGACAGAACGTTCACCGCGTTGCATCAAGGCAGCGGAGCGAATCGAACCCGCCTTGCCTCCACCTGGACCAGGCGGTCCTTCGCCCCATGGACCTCGACCAGCGCCTGACGGTCCAGCGAAGCCTCAGCTATAAGACGACCATCGAGACACGGGGACCGTTATCGTCCGGGACGAAATCGACATTATCGTAATATAAGGAGTTTCCAGTCCTGTGTATAAGAGCTGAAGAAACAAATGATTGTTTTTTGACAATTTTCACATCCACACTTTTCTTGGGGTAACCTAAATAGGCCTAAGGGTCTAGTAGATCTGATTATATATCGTTGCATTTGTGTATGACTTTGAGTGAATCAGCTGCCATGCTGTCCTGCGCTTAGCTTTCAAGACTTAGTGGCGCGTTAGACATTTGGAGAGTACAATTACGATTAGGAAAGTGTTTCAAGGTCAACGTAGAATACTGACCTGGTTCCACTGGTAACAGTTTATACTTGATCAGGTTTTTAAAAGGCCCCTCTTTCTCACATTCGGCCAAGCTCCAATCCCGCAGTTGCGAATAGTTACTCTGTTGGTTACTGATGATCTTGCTCAAAAAGCATCGAGTGAATAGAACAGAAACTTTATCGCATTGCCATTCTTCAAATTCAAGTCAACTGATATTTGTCACATTATCATTAATAAGTAACTTCTATGGCACCGGTGTCTAATGCAGAAGGTATCTGCCGATGGCGTACCAAAGTCACACCGTAACCAGGTCAACGCCCAGAAGATCAGTGATGCCTAATAACTACGTGCATGGGGTTCAAACCCTCGTCTGGTAATCGGAAGTCATACTGCACAACCGATGGTGACTCGTTGTCGGAAACAAAGCGATTGCTGCTGTCCAATGTGTATTTCAACATAGATATTAAACAACTACTCTTATTATCAACTTCTGTCCAATCATCCTTCCTCTTATGACTCATGTGCACACTTTAAAATACAATACAATACAAAAAGCTGCGATATTTTTATTATGTAATTTGTCAGTTACTTTGGAAACTCGTGTATTCCTGAAGCTGAATGCACCCATGCTTCAAAGGCTTTCAAAGCTCTGAGCAAATTGTGAAACAGCATGTTAATACTGTTGCGAACTATCCCCTTTGGTTCGCTTGATGTGCCTCGCCTGCCCTCTAGTGACCGTTATTACCTGTGGTGAATCTATACTATAGCTGCACTGTTATAAAAGGAGGGCATGGCTTTATCAACCTGGACAACCTCAGGGACGATCTATCTGCGCCTGTTAGAAGAACAAGACGCAAAGCCTCGGCGTATATCCGATCTTGATGACCTTGACAAGATGTTCCCGGCCCTCAACACCACAGTCTCTACTTCAACCTCCGCAGAGCAAGGCCACCAATGAGCCATTACGTGTGTCATCGACGTTCATGACGACAGCCAAAGGGTTTTCTTTTACGTTTGGACCTTCGTCAACCACCGTTGGGTTTCTTTTTTCCTCGTTCTATGTAGCACCAAAGTTTCTACATCAACCTCCACAGAGCAAGTCTCACTGAACTCCTACGAGTGGCATTGACGTGCATGGTAACAATCATTTGGTTTTCGTTCCTTTTATTTCCGTTTGGACCTTCGTTAATCACCGTTGGTTTAGCTCACGTGTTACAAATATGAGACTAGAGATGGGCTCCATCTAACTTTTCTCTTTTTTGTTGTTAACCACGCTTATTTGATGCCTCTGTTATTGTTGATTTTAGCTTTCTTTTACTCTCCTTCTCCTCCTAATCTGCCCTCAAGCTAACTAGTCATATTTCCTATACTGAGCAGCCGACTTGCTACACCTCACTGGTCTGGCATCTGCCTCTCGCTCTCAACCATCACCGGGGATCATTAATGATTATAAAACCAGTTGTTTGAGATTTGATGTAACCGATTACCAAGTTCTTAACTCAGCCTTAAACTTACCAATTGCTGAATTTGAAACGGACTCAGAGGAAGAGCCAAACTCGCCTAATGAACTTGATATTACGAACCCCTTCGCAACCGAACTGGAGGTTTTCCCAGAGGAAATTGAAGATAGTTCCCATCTAGAAAATGTTAACTGGGACCCGGATGCAAACTACTTTAGAAATCCCACCTGGTCAAGTCCCTACATTGATCCTGTTGTACTCGCAAAGCAAATTCAATCAAAAAGTCAGCAGGTCAGTTCATCTCTTACGGTTTTGCATATTAATTGCCGAAGCATAACGCACAAATTGTCAGAAATCAGTGAGCTGGCCATTAATTCTAAGGCCTCAGTCATTGCGCTGACGGAAACCTGGTTAGACGAAAATCTAGAAAGCACAATACACGTAAGTGGATACACCTTCGTCGGGAGTTCAAGAGCGGGGGGAGGTGGGGGAGGGGTGGGATTGCTTATAAATAATCACTTAAAATTCCATCAATTTGCTACGAAAGTTACTACAGCTGAACATAAGTCTTATGAGAGCCTCTTTATTAGCCTGACGTTAAAAAAGAGTTCCCCCGTGGTAGGAGTAATTTATCGTCCACCGGGAGGGAGCCTCAAGGAATTCAATGAAGAATTCGACGAATTACTCTCGGGAATAAAAAACAATCCAAAAGAAGTAATTTTACTGGGGGACTTCAATATTGATCTTCTAAAAATTAACGACCATAATGATTCCTGCGCTTTTCATAATTATTTGACGGCCCATCATTTTTTACCAATAATAACCAGACCTACTCGAATTACCCCCGATACCAGCACGCTGATTGACAACATATTTAGCAATGCCTGGTCGAAGCTGACTGAAGCCTTCATTCTTATATCCGACATTTCTGACCATTTACCACTCTATGCTTGCTTTTCCCTTGAAACTATCTTACCAATTATTAATCGTACCAAGAAAACTAGAATTGTGAAGGAAGGTAATCTAACCAGATTCAAATCGGCCCTGCAGGATGAAAGTTGGGATGACATTAAGAAGGTTTGCGACATGGGTGATACAAATGGAGCATACGACCTCTTCTTCGAGAAATATTCACTTGCCTATAATTCGGCATTTCCAGTGACCATCGAAGAAAAGAAACATAGAGATACGTTCAAGAAACCCTGGATGACTCCAGGATTATTGAAGTCCTGTAAGAAAAAACAACTTCTGCACACACGATACATAAAAAATCCAACTCTCAAAAACAAAAAAGCTTTTACTCAGTATAGGAATAAATTTAAAACAGTTAGACTAAATGCCGAACGAAATTACTACACAACGGAGTTCTTTAAACACCATAACGACTTAAAGGCTACATGGAAACTACTTAGAGCAGCCATGCATATTGAAGATAAAAAAGTTAACCAAATTACCCTAAAGATTAACGGATCATTGGTCGAGGATCCCGAAATAATTGCTAATAGTTTCAACAACTACTTCGCCACAATTGCCTCCGAGCTATCTAGTTCCCTACCAGAGTCCACCGGTTCCTTTGAAGAATTTCTCCCACCCTCTAGATTGAATTCAATGGGTTTTCCACTGACCTCTCCGGAAGAGATCCTGAAAATTAGCACTTCTATAAAAAAAACACATACCAGAGGTTTAGACGATATCGACCCTTACTTAGCCACTCCAAATATCCACTTAATAGCTAATATATTATCGGCTATCATTAACTGTTCATTAACGAACGGAATAGTCCCTTCTAAACTTAAAATGGCTAAAGTGGTTCCAATCTTCAAAAAGGGTGATGCCGAAAATCCGGCGAACTATAGACCAATTTCAGTACTTCCTTATTTCGCAAAATATTTCGAGAAAATAGTTTACGATCGACTCAGTAATTATATTAACACTTACAACCTAATACACCAAACCCAACATGGCTTCCAACAGGGTCACTCCACCTATATGGCTTTATTAGACATGGAGGACAGAATTACAAAAGCAATCGATGCAAATGAATTTGCCGTAGGTATCTTTATCGACCTCGCGAAGGCATTCGATACAGTTGACCATTCTATTCTACTAAAAAAGCTTGAAAATTTGGGAATTAGGGGTTCTACCTTAAAATGGTTCTACAGCTATTTCCAGGATCGTACTCAGAAGGTTATGTGCAATGATGTACTTTCAGAGGGTCGTAAAATACTATATGGAGTCCCCCAAGGCTCCAATCTCGGTCCTCTTCTGTTCCTCCTATTCATTAATGACCTTGCAAACGTTTCAAAAAACCTGTACTTCATCCTATTTGCTGATGATACCAACATCTTCTTCGCGCATCACTCTTGGGAAACCCTACAACAAATAGTTAATAATGAACTAATTCTAGTTAATAAATGGTTCTTAGCCAATCGTCTTACCCTTAACATTGACAAAACAAACATAATATTATTCAGATCTCATCGAAAACCATCACCAAGGGAGTTTGCCCTGGAAATGGCAGGAACCCCATTATTACGAGTCGAGTCCGCCAGATTCCTAGGAGTTACGGTCGATAGCCACTTATCCTGGAGAGAACATATTAATTTCATTGCCAAAAAACTCGCTAAAAACATTGGTATTCTATATAGGGTCTCCCACCTTCTTCCTGAAGCCGCCAGGTTGAATTTATATAACTCTCTAATCCTCCCATATCTAACATACTGCAATATGATCTGGGCCTCCAACTACGACTCAAGAATTAGTAAACTAATTATCTTACAAAAAAAGCTATCCGAGTAATTGCAGGTGCCCCAAAGGGTTCTCACACTCATCACATCTTTAAGAAATTAAATCTGTTAAACTTGAAGCAAGTAAGAGCAGTTCAAATCGGAGAGTTCGTTTACAAATCTCAAAATAATATTCTCCCGAGTTTATTTCATAGCTATTTTATAGCTGGTTCTCAAATCCACTCCCACAACACTAGGAATGCGACTTCTCTCAGATCAACCTATGCTCGTACCAATTCACGAGTATTCAGCATCAAGTTCTACGGCCCAAATCTTTGGAATACCATTCCATTAGACATCCGCCTTGCGCCAAATATCTACTTATTTAGGATTAGATTTAAAGCATATCTCTTAGCGTCATCTGACTGACCTCCCCGGTGGTGGAGGATCCCTGTGAATGGCCAGCCTTCTCCTTTTCCATTTCCTTTTTCTTTCCCTTCCTCTTCTCGTCTCCTCTCTTCTCATGTCTTGCATTCTTCCTCACTTTCCCTTTCTGATCTCCCTGCTTTCTCGCTCTTCCTTCTTTCAACTCTCCTCTCTCTTATTTCGCATCTCCTCTACCTCCTCAGTTTACTTATTTTAGTAGTAAGGATTTTAGTTAAGGATTTTAGTTAAGGTTATTTTGGGGATTTTTGCCCAATCACTATGTTATTTTTTGTGTTGTTGCCTGCAGTTACTAGTGTCTATCTTATTGTATCTTTCTTAATAGTTAAGGTATGCACCCTACCGTTGTTTTTTTGTTCACCTATAGATTTCCTCCGTCCTCACGAAATGTCGTAATTTCTGGACTGTCTCATGACCGTATTATTATTGGTTTGTAACGGAACTTGTAGGTCGCCCCAACTAGCGGGAATAATCCTCCCTTTGGGGTCTCCTTTTGCCTCATGTAGCGTGATACACCTGTTTAATAAACTTGATTCACTATTTGTATAACGGGTCACATTATCTGATGCAATAAAGTTTTTTCTGATTCTGATTCTGATTCTGATTCTGACGATAACTGAAAATATTCTAAGAACGAAAACTGAACGGAAACGGAAATAAATGATGCCGAACTGAATAAAAACTGTAACGATAATTAAAATCCGAACGGAAATTATACACATTTATGACTAAAAATAGAAATGAAGTAATTTACTTACTGACTTAAATTAGCGGTGAACCAGTCTTTCGTTGGACTATGTTATAGAAATGAAGTAATTTACTTACTGAATACTGACTTAAATTAGCGGTGAACCAGTGAGTAGTTAGTATCCTGTACTAGTGTACTAGTGTAACTACGTTGATAGACCTTCAACTTCAAGTAACTACGTTGATTGAACTCGAAGTAAGATTATTTAAGAACTGTAACTGTAACTTGAACTAAAATTGTTTGAGAACTGTAACTTGAACTGAAATTATTTAAGAACTCGAAGTTGAAGTTGAACTGAAATTATTTGAGAACTGAAACTGAACTGAAACTGAAATTACTCCCAGCCGAACTGAACTGAAACTGAAATAGAAATTATTTTGTGAAGTAAAATAACACTGAAGTCTATAGCTGCTCTCTGGTAAACGCCCTTTTACAGCGCTGCCATTGGTTTCTGCACTCGCGCGGTGGGCGGCGATTGGTCCAATATTGGCGCGAACTGCTCCCGCCTATTGATCTCTATAAGAGGCGACGCGCTTTGCTGTGCGCGGGTCTTATGCTGAATTCTTCGACGACACCACACGTCAACCGCTGACGCTGCTTGTTCGGTGGTTCGAGTGTTCGCTGGGTGGTTTGAAGGTTCTGGGTTGAATTCTGGACTGCATTTGATTCTTTCGTCGTTACTTTATGAATACAGGGTTAGTGAGGCGCCCGTTTTCAATTGTTGTTGTATAATATACTGTGTGTAGAATCGAGTGATTGCTACTTTTAGTTTATTCTATTAAATGTAACACGGACAGTGGATATTCGATTTAGGAATTGAACCCGTAACCGTTATCGGAAAGACCGGGTGTTAATACAAGTGATGTATAAAGGATTCTTATGTGTGTAATTACTCTTGTGGTGAATGTCATAAGAAAATACAAAGAAATCACAATGTCTGACACATTTGATTTAGGCGTCGTACTAAGACAATTAATAGAGCGCCAAGTAGAGCAGGCTAGTCAGTTAGATCATCTTGTAGGCTACCTACAGACTGAGCGGCAGTTAAACGCTAAAGAAATTCTGCCTGTAGAGGGTTCGAATCCTGCAGGGTTGCTCCCTTGGCAAAGCCTTCAGAGGAAGGCGCGGACAATATTTACGGCCTGGTACCTGGAGCCCGCTCAGATTTAGTAGTTGGCGCGCCCGCCAAACTGACTGATGCCGCTCTGCCCCGTCGCAGCGCCAGATTAATGTCTAAAGCGCCAAAGTCTTATGCATCGGCCGCAGTAATTAAGACTAGGTCCTTAGTAGTAAAGCCCAAGTCTGTGTCAGGTTCAGATCCTGTTAGCATAATACCGGATGTCCCTCTACAGGAGCGCTACTGCACCTCAGAGGAAGGGCAGGACGCGACAATACGCACAATTTTGCTTATAGCCTTAATTATTGCAACTAAGTAGTAACTAAAATTAACTAAAATAAAAATCCATTAACTATAACTATAACTATAACTAAAAAATAATACTAACTATAACTATAACTATAACTAAAATAAAAACCATTAACTATAACTGTAACTATAACTAAAATAAAATCTGTAAGGAGAATCACATTGTTTCAGGGTATTGTGGTAGCTATTATAGTTCCATTTAAAGCACTATCAAAGCTCCTCTGCCTCCTCTCCCTTGTCTGTCTGGCAACTTGGGTCTCCACTTGACATCTCTTGACATCCACTCTGACCCAACGAACCGCTCGTGAATAAGCTGGTGCCCTACGCTAAGCTTTTCAGTGGCGCTTTAGAATTTTAACCTACGGTTACGATTACATGCATTCAACATGCTTAGTAACTCAGTGTTGGTGTTTCGGTTTAGGCATGAGTTTAGATATTAAATATTAGACTAATTGTGAGGCACGGTGGTCTGTTCCGTGGACCACTTGATCTGTAATCCAACGGCTACAGGTTTGAGCCAAGCGAACGGTCTTAAAGTCTCTGTCGCCAAGCAACAGTAGTTGATGTCTGTGTAAGCCGGGAAAGTAAACTGCTAGTGCTGCGGATTC
>JACEVL010001901.1:0-23175 GCA_020284085.1 Aporrectodea caliginosa
AAATTAATCTCTAATAAACCGACCGACCCGGAATCGAACCCGGGGCGCCAATGTGACGAGCAGGCTACCAACCCACTCGGCCACTCAGGATCTTAATTAATAATTATTACATAGGTCGTAAGGTGCAATGATCGTCGATCCAGCTGAGTCGAGACTGGAACAGGAAGCCAGAGTGCTTAGCGTTTTCTCGCATGTATACTCCGTTATACACGAATATCTGGTTTGTTGGCTACAAGTTAAAGAGCAGCACAATTAAAGACGGACTGGATTTGGCACAACAGAATTTTGGCACACCCGGAATTTTGGCACACAGGCAATTATTGCGTAACAGTCCAAGAGACCCATGATTGATGAATGAGGATTTATGCAGTGCTGAATAACAGACTGCACCGTATGACTTGTATCTGGTATAACTGCCAAGCATGATCTACTAAGGTGGCTAACATGGTCCGCCATAGTCTCCATTCAAAAGCACACCCAAGCTGCAAACCATGGACTGCACCTGACAAAATGCCCAGTTAATTATAGCCTACATAGGCCTTTGTCAGATTCAGCCACAGCCGATTTGAAGGCAACTAAGTAGGCCTATTTAGGCTATAATTTATATTAATGCATTTAACCTGTATGTACTGAGCTGCGGTTTGCCAGCCTGATTGGTTCTAATAAACGAAGATATATTTTGATACATTTTACCATATGGTGTATTGCAAAGGTCTTAAATTTATAAACAATACAATATTTCTTATAAACAACTTTAATCAACCATGTATAAGATCACCTGAAAAGTTCATGTTCAAATAATTAATAATCTAAAAAACAAAATTCAGAACATTAAACGTCTTCATGAACGAAAATACTTTGAAACCTTAGCACCAGATCATAGCAAAGAAGTCCAATGTACTCCAGAACGCATTTAGTAAACATATTGCTAGAAAGCACCATACATGTTGTAAAACATCAGACGAGGCACTTCTAAGTAGAACTGAACTGAGTTAGATCAATGGCTGCACTTTTGCTGTCTCGCATAAAACTGGAATTTAAGGTGAATTATATTTGGGCATTATGTACATATTGAACATCTTTCAAACATATTAAATATACAATCATTACAAACGGATATACACTGGCATCTTGTGATAAATCCTATAAAAGCAACTACCCTTGTTTATATATTATGCTGAAATAAACATCCTTCAATATGCATTGTAGATGCATCATAATATATATAAATATACCTATATTATATATATATTTATATATATAAAGTAAGTAAGTAAGAATATTCTTTATTTGGCTACCAGCAAACGCACAGTAGTAGCTTACAGAAGAAATAAAAATAATACAAACATTTATGCAAAGTCATATAACATTCTCATAATAAAACTTCTTTTTGCAAAGGCACCAATAATAGGTAGGGTGAGATCATGTGGCTTAGGTCGCGTATTGTATGGAGTGACTTTACGAGGAGGGAGGTCGTGAAGGACGTGACAATATATGTATATATAAATATACCTATGTATATGTATATATATATCGGTATGGGGCATGGTAGCCAATTGATTAGAGCGCTCATCTTGTAATGCAGAATACCGATATGAGTGTCAGCCGAGGTCACCGTGCAATTGCTTAGCATCATCAGTGCAAAGTTGTATGGATGTGTGCACAGTTCTGAACTATTGAAGAAGGATAATATCAAAATACAGTTGTAGTACATACATGTATTATACAAAAAATCAGTCACTAATTATTATGCAAAAGGATATAAACACTGTTATATAACTGATGAGAAAATTCAAAATATTTTCAGTAATGCAATATTTTGTGAATCAATACTGTTTCATAATACTTTTCAAATAAAGAAGATGTAGTATTTTTAGTCTTTAGTCACCATACACACTACCAAGGAAGGTGTCTGCTAACAGCAGAAATAATTCCCACAAAAATTATTTTCTTATATCAAGAATAGATCTAAAAGCCAAATATGGGCTTGCTTTGATTAACACAGAGTCATAGTTTTTTTTATGTATCCAAAGAAGGCCACACTGTCATCCAACAGCAGCTGTTCCAATTACATGTATATTCAATCATTTTACCTGGATAAAAAAAAACAGCTCTGTCAAAATAATTATTCTCCTGCAGAAATTTTTTTTTCTGAGTTCTATATTTTAGCCAACACTGTCCCAATCATTGCATATTCATTCATTCATTCATTCGTTCGTTCATTCATTCATTCATTCATTCATTCAGAGGACTTATATAACACCCCTCCAATATAGCCTACTCATATAATGTCACAAGCAGTAATATAATGCTTCTTGAATCTCACCATTCAAATTCATTCCTGAAAACGTTTATGAATTACATAATTCAGATGCTTGCTACATTTAAGTTTAAAACAAAATAGAAACAAGAACAATGACACCAACGGCAGCTGGAGGTGAAACTAACGAACTTTCTGGTTGATAGGCGGCAGTGATACAGAATGAGCCGACACCGTCTTGAACTCCTTAACTGATTCCGGCCGTGAACTCAAGATGTCCAACGGTTCCGACACGGCTTTGCTGGAACTTTTCCGAGCGGGTTGAAGAGAAGAGCTGTGCACTGAATGCGAAACTGTTGCCGATACCAAATCCAAATTCCGGTCTTCTGCCGTTCGCTTCGGTTCAGTTGTCGGATTTGATTCATTGTCACAGTCGCTTCGGGAGATGTCCGAAATGGTGGACTCCACGGCAGACGATGAATTGCTTGAATCGGGCGAGTTGGGCAGAATCACTTCTAGGTTGACCTGAGTTGGTGGAGCAGAGAAACCACGTGAACCTGTGGCTGAGTTGAGAGCTGATGTAGATGCCCTGAAACAAATGACTAACTGTCTGTCATTTATTGTCTACTG
Organism: Aporrectodea caliginosa; assembly: GCA_020284085.1. Lineage (NCBI taxonomy): Eukaryota > Metazoa > Annelida > Clitellata > Crassiclitellata > Lumbricidae > Aporrectodea > Aporrectodea caliginosa. The sequence goes on from JACEVL010001901.1 coordinate 2,891, forward strand.
AATAAGAAAATGACTGAAAACATGTCCATATGAAGAGGAATTGCCAAATCTGGAGGGAAAACATAATGGTTCACAGATGCATGGTCAAAAACAAAGTGCAAGCTAGAAACCAGGGCACCCTCTCAGTTTGTTAGACCTATCAATAGTATTATTTAGACAAAATTTCAGCTTTCAATTCCAACGGGAAGACGGTGCTCACGGACTGTGTCACTTTGCCTGATACCGATAAAAAGACACTAATTGTGGAAATGAATGCGTCGAGCATACATTCCCATACGAATGTATTTTATCTCACGATAAATCAAATTTTACTGTTATTTGACAACACATGTGATAGTAGAACAGTTAGTCAGGTTGAACTGTAAAATTTAAGTAGGTTTGAAGAATTGGAAATGTCCAAAAATAAAACAAAAACACATCGTTCAGACCATGAATGTCGATTGTTCCGGTTTGATGACTTCAACACCAGCTACAGTCTTAGAGTCTAGAAACTGCCAGCACTGCGTTAACAACAGACTTCTTTGTTGTTGTGAGGCAAATAGCATTCCTATTTGCCACGACCACTTGGAAAAGACACTGCTTTTCTTCTTCATTATTGGTGATGAGTCGGTTGAATTCCTCGAACAACTTCACACACCTCTGAGCCGTGTCGTTTACCACTCTCAACTGCTGAATTCTCTCTCTACCTTGTTTGCAATCCTCATTCTCGATCCATTTCTCCTGTGGAAGTGTAAGAAAGTAATCACTAATCTTCAGGTGTGACAGCAGTGTCAGTTTTCACTGGGTTGCAAAATCACCCAAGCAAGCCACCTCCTTCAGTACCGTAGCATCACCTCTCACCTTCCTTTCACCAGGCTTTGCAGTTACTCTGTGAACAATATTCACCTTATCTGTTACTGGAAGTTGGTCTGAGAACAGTGCCAGACCTACAGCCTCATCTGAAAGGTACCACTAGTGGTTTCTAGGGCCTTCCTGGCAGCAACGCTGATCTCGGGGTCAACTGACTCATATTTTCCTAGATTAATCCAAAGTGACAGATCTTGTCCTGGAGCTTCAGCAGCAAGTGAGGCCTTTGTCCATGCTTTTGTGTAAAGAAGGGCAACGAAGCTGCACAAATCGATGAATCTGAGTTTCTTCCTTATTCGTTAGATTGAATACACCACGTTGATCACGAAAAGGGTAGATTTTGATGGCATACAGTAACTTGGCCATCCAACTTGCATGTTGAATTGGCCTAGGGGCTCTCCAGTGAATTATTGAAGGCTAACTTCCAAGACAACCATTTTCAGCTCAATGAGTTCTTGGTAGTCATCTCTGATCTCTGAATTCGACTTTCTTTCAGTAAACTTCTTGAAAAAACTGAGTGCTGTTTCATGATAGGGTTCAGTCCCAGATATGACATTCAGTCCTGTATCACACTTCCCAAGCAGCTTTATATGTCTGGAAGATTGGAATATTTGGTGAATTAGATGGACCGCAGCACAAGGTGAATACTTTGGCTAAAATCATCACATGGTGACGGCAGGCGAACCACAGGAGCCATCGACCTATCTTGTCTTCCAGCAGAATGCACACTCCGTTGAAGAGTTCAGTGTTGACAGATATCAAAGCTCAAGGTTGAACCTTGTCAGTGAGTTTCCACAACTTCAGAAGATTATGAATGGCCATGGATTCATTGTATCCTGTCCCACAGGCTAATTTCGGCACACCGAAAAGTTAAAGTGTTAAATATGAGTTCTTAAATTTCATTGGCAAATGGTAAATTTGAAAATTCACTTCTGAAAATATGTCTGCCAAAAACACAGAGAGTAGTCACCATGACATTCAACAAGAACTTTACACTTTGTTCAAAATACCAGTAAGTAAGTAAGTAAGTTAGTAAGTTAGTAAGTAAATAGTCAGTAAGTAAGTAAGCCAGTAAGTAAGTAAGTATAACACAGCAGAAACTATTTGAATCTCATCTCCATGATAAATGTTGAGTTGTTGACCAAGTTATATGACATCAAGATTTACCGCTAATGCCACTATATGGTAATATTTCTATGTCATTGAGCACCATCTTCCAGCTGGAATAAGATGCTGAAATTTTATCTCAATAATACTATTGACAGGTCTAACAAACTGAGAGGGTGCCCTGGTTTCTAGCGTTAACTTTGTTTTTGTGAACCACGCTGTCAGCCATGCTGTTACAAGAGCGCCTAACTATCCCCAAAGACTTGCAAATCTGCATGGAACTTCACCCAATTTCAAACACACAACAACACATTTGAGGAGTTTCTACAGATGCAAGTAACCAAGTTTGTTAACGCTACCTGCCCTTTTACATTGTATGAAACACATACATTGCACTAGCATCCCGGCAAAGGAGATTATCACACTCAAGATGAATTTGCTGCAGCTTCATTCACTGGCACTTCCGAGGTCTACATCATGGAACTATGAATTGGACATAGAAGTATTTTCTCTTAGCCAGACCACTACAGGAATTACTGAGCCTGAGGGTCTGATGATCCATCACCAATTTGCAGTGTTTAATCTAGATGTCTCTTGGGGGGAAAGTTCCCCCCAAGGATCTAGGTTTCCCCCCATAAAAATTTAAGACATGTCATTTTGTAGAGAAAGTGTGAAATTTAGGGATAATTCCCCCAGGATTTATCGTTTACCCCGAATTTTTTTTGGAAAACGCTCGTTACTACCCCCCAAGGAAATTTTTTTGGGAAAACACTCGTTACTACCCCCTCCCCGGTCGTCAACTTTTCAAATATGTTGATACCCCTACCTCCCCCCCGAGAACCCTCGATTCCCCCGCCCCGACAGCAAGGGAGTAGATTAAACACTGACCAATTTGCATGTAGTTGGACACATGATGCGCTTCTTGTGTTTCAGACAATCTTGAAGCATTCAGACTATTTCACTTGACCAGCTCAAAATAAGTCAATCGCTTATCATATCTTTCTGATTTGTCATACAAAATGACAAACTCTGGATATCCACCTACGTTTCATCACATTACATGAGAAATCTGAAAGTTCTTGAAACAACAAGCCATACCTCATGGTTAGCTGCTGACGGGAGAGCCGTTGACTTCCGGACAGCGCCTCCTTCGCAGCACTGTGACGCCTTCGTAAGGAATCCTCTTCCTATGAAAGCAACAGAATTAAAACACTCAAATTCTGTTAGATTAACAGTCAACACTCTTAAATAGTGCTACATAATTAAACAGTGCGCTTTCTATTAAAGAAGCCTATGATTGTCTTGCGAATGACCAAAAATGTCACTGATCAACAGCATTAAAATGTTTCACATGTATACATAAACAATAGTAATGAAAAAGAAAACAATCTAAACCACGTAGACAAATTTGAATGACTGACCACAAGTCCTCGAGCAGTCAATCCTGTAATTGATGATTTTGCCTTTGCTCTTGACCTTGGGCTTCCATGAAGACTTGGGCGCGACCATGTACGCTTTGGCATCGGTGCCGAGTGACCCCTTAAGCCAGAAATATTGGCCAGTGTGGTCATACGACTGTCCACATCCAGATGGCTATCCGTAAATGAGAAGCCAGTGTCTGAATGGTCCGAATTTGAATCCAAAAGACCCAAGTATTGCATAACCAACATTCGCAGGTGACTGTACGTCTCAGTGATGTCATCTGTAAAAAGTATTTTTTTTAAATTAAGAAAATGACAGCAAAGTCAAAGACTAAATTTAAACAGTGCCATAATACTTGGTACTGCTAAGTACTGATTTTCTTATTTATTCTGTAACTAAATTATAAAGTATACAATTGCATATCTCTCTAATAACACAGAGAAACAACTGATATATTCAAGTTTTTTTTATCTAATCAGTTTTAGTTAAAGTCCAAACCCACACCATCAACATTATAGCAAGAGGCCTAGTACTACCATCAGTAATCATTCATAATGTTGAGGCAACTCACGTCCGTAGCATATTGTGAATCTTACGTGGGGTACCAGTGGAAACCAGCAATTCTTGTCAGGTTTCTCAGGGCAGCCAACATTTTTTAAACTTCCGAATCATACCTTACAAATTACGATTGGGGAGGGGACACAGTTGCAAACTGATAATGCTTTATTTCTGCACGAGATATTAAAATAAAATTATTATATAGCTGTAGAGAAAGAACAATCAATATTAGTATAGTATAGATTTATTTTATAAAGGTGCCATTAAGAAATGATTGACAGCTAACAGACCTAAGGGAGCGGAGGCGGAGGCCACGCCTGTCAAAGGGTGGAGGGGAGAGAAGGCAGAGAAGAGAGCAAGGCAAGAGGGAACGAATCGCAGGGTGCGATGGGGGGCGAAGGAGTTGATTGACAGGCGGTGGTGGATAGAAAACTTGAGGGACTCTTGAAGAGGGATTCGCAGCAGGGGAGCCGGAGAGAGAAGACGGGCTCGGCGGATCGGAAAGGGAGAGTAACGGACGATGCCGCTCTTTTTATAAGTTGTTTCAAGTATGCAGTTTTTTGATATATGAGGTAATAAATAATAACCAGAAAACGAAAACCATCGTGCTCTTATTCTGTTAACCAGTCTCAGTGAATTAGTTAAAGACCGACGCGCTCCCGAAGAGATATAGCCTGCGCTCAGCCACATAGTACCGCTACCACCATAACTGAAACGATAGTAGAAGAAACATCTTTTTCAGTACATGGTGACAGCAGGGATTTGTTGAGAGATCGGGCAGAAGTACGACGCTGCCTGTCTATACGAACAAATAAATCGAACAGAGACTTTGACGGCGATTCTGAGGAGAAGACGAAACAATTCACCGAGGAGGAAGGGACTGGATTTTAGTTTGAGACGAGACAGAAGTACGACGCTGTTTCTCTCTACTAAACAATAGAACAGAGACTTTCTCCTACACACGCATCTCAACAGAAACGACGCAACCTGTTGGGCGACACGTATCTAAAAAAAAATATCGAGGAGGAACGGAAGGACGGGAGGCGAGAGGAGGAGAACAGCTACAGCGGCGAAACTCGGGATCCACGCGGAACTTGGACGTGACGACGTCAGCAGGACCATGTTGGCGACCATCCCTGGAGAAGAAGGACGACGAACGACGAAGGATCAGCGAATACGGCGCCGAGCTTCCGGAATTCTCAGAGGACGCGAGCAACCTTCGGGGCTACACGTCCAGAGAAAGCTGAAGAATAAACCGGGTGAGCCTTATAACACCAGTTGTGTGAATGAAGCCATGTAATGCTGTGTTAGGTTGGCTGAGACTGTTATCGTGAGCGTTTTTAATTGTGTTTGACGAATATATAGAGTGGGAAGCTGTTTAAAACGTGTAAACTGTGCGGATGCAAATGAAGTAGAGTTAAAGGAAAGTTGTTGTTTAAAGATAAAGTGAAAGTAGTTTATAACTACAGTTTGCCCTGTTGGCAGAGTGATCGTTTTATCGTAAGCCCTGTTGGCTGCTTATAAGTGCAGGTGATTTCAGTGCACACACCGTACACTTCATAATGTTTGGAAAGATGAAGAAAGGACAGTTGGAGGAAGAATGCGAGAAAAGAAATATAAATCACCATGGGCTAACTCGGAAGGCGATGATTGCCACGTTAGAAGAATACGAAAAAAATGGACCCGAAGAAGAAGAGGAGGAAGCTGAGACAGAGGAGGAAGTAGGGGGAGACCAGATGAAACTTAAACTGATCCAAGCAGAAAAGGAACGGATGCAGGTAGAGATGGAGTTGCTACAGACAAAGGCACAATTAGGCCTGTTACAGTCTAGTGCTTCTGTTGCTGCGACTGAACTATCTACCCCTTCTACTTACACTAAACTGCCTAACATGACCGAGGGAGAGGATCCAGCAGCATTCTTTCTTTCTTTCGAAAAGGTTGCTTGCCTTCAAGGCATTGACGAAAGCAAATGGGCCAGAATTCTGCCATCCCTACTAAACTCACAAATGCGTTTGCATTTTAACAGGTTGCCAATGGAAACCTGTACAGATTACAGACAGACAAAAACAGCCCTGATGCATGCTTGTCGTATGAATGCGAAACATTATTTAGAACGGTTTAAAACGATGCATAGATCTGGAAGGCAGACATATGCACAGTTACTAGAGAACTTGAAAGACACTTTTGATTACTACTTGGCATGCAAGAGAGTCGGACGCCCACATCCCAAAGGTCAACATCATACTCACAGCGGAGCCTTGTGAGGAGAATTTTGAATCACTAGGACCCATAGATGACGAAGACTGCGATGATGACGAGTTAAATTTGAAGAATGCAGGACTATCAGAAACACAACAGGATCAGCTGAAAAGCATGTTGAACGAGTTTAAGGATAGGTTTGAAAACAAATTAGGCAGAACAACCCTAATTAAACACTCAATACGACTAACCACGGACAAGCCCATAGCACCGAGATGCTACAGAATCCCAGAAAGCCTACGAGAGCAAGTACACAACCAGATCAAAGACATGATAAAGGACAAGATCATAGAGCCGTCAGATGGACCGTATGCCTCCCCCATCGTGTGTGTCCGAAAAAAGGATAACACGATACGCATTTGTGCAGACCTGAGGCAAGTAAATGCGATCACAGTCGCAGACGAGTACCCAGCCAGCGACATGAGATCCATTTTGGATAAAGCGGCAGGAGCGAAATTCATTACAGGCCTAGACTTACAGCAAGCATTCTTCCAAGTGGAACTCGACGAAAAAAGCCGTCAATATACAGGTTTCAAAACCCCATTTGGACTCTTTCAATACACGGTGTTACCAAACGGAGCAAAGAATTCCTCGAAATGCTTCCAGCGCCTTGCAGATAAAATCCTACTTGGAGCAGAAGAATACGCAGCAGCCCATGTGGACGATTTTATAATCTTCTCGCCATCATGGGAGCAACATCTGGCACATATACGAGACATCTTAGAAAGACTGCGAAAGGCGAACCTCACAGTAAAGCTAAAAAAGTGTCAATTTGCAAGAAAATCCATAAAGATCTTGGGACACGTGATTGAGGAGGGGTATGTCAAACCTGACCCCGAAAAAATAAGTGCGATTGCAAATTACCAAGTCCCAAAGACAAAACGACAAGTTAGGGCATTTTTAGGTCTGGGAAATTTTTACAATCGGTTCATTCCTGACTTTGGCACAAAAGCAGCGCCCTTGACCGAGCTGACCCGGAAAGATAAACCTGACAAAATAAAATGGACCGACGCAGCTGACAGAGCATTTAAAGCTTTAAAGACGGACTTGACCTCTAAAAAAATGTTAATACCCCCAGACATAAGGAAACCATTTATTTTACGTACGGACGCATCCGCGACAGGGATTGGTTCGCTGTTAGCCCAATTAGACGATGACGGAACAGAAAGACCAATAGGATATGCCAGCAGGAAACTAATAGAGCGCGAGACGCGAATGAGCACCGTCGAACGAGAATTACTAGCTGTGGTCTGGTCTTTGAACCATTTTCAACAATATACTTACGGGACAAAAGTGCACGTATACACAGATCACAATTGCTTAAAGTGGCTACAGACTATGGCAAACCACAATCCGAGACTCACTAGATGGGCGTTGGCGATCCAACGATACAACCTGGAAATTCATTTTACCCCCGGGAAATTCAACACCATGGCTGATGGATTATCTCGAGCCTATATGACCAATTAGGATTAAGGTGGTCATTATGGATGGTCTAAATAGTGTTTTCTTTACTTAGCATATATTTTCACATTGTTCACGAGTGTTTAAATAGATTCGAGTTACTTGGTTTGTCGTCGGGTTCACCGATGAAAGGGTAGACGCTGATCATACAGCAACGACCAGGGGTACTTGTTTTGTGTTTTTTTTTTATGTTTTAGATAACTGACTTACATAGTTCGAAGTGTTATCCAGCCTGGTGACGCAGCAGCAACGATGGCGAGAAATAACTAAATAAAAGACATTACACAGCTCGCTATGCTCCGTCGCCTGTGCTCATGTAATAGACTTAGTGTAATAACGAACTGTTAGGATGAACGCACCTAAAAGCCATCTATGCTTTCTGATGCACGACCTGTATACCAGCAGCTTAAAGAGTGGGGACATGTAGAGAAAGAACAATCAATATTAGTATAGTATAGATTTATTTTATAAAGGTGCCATTAAGAAATGATTGACAGCTAACAGACCTAAGGGAGCGGAGGCGGAGGCCACGCCTGTCAAAGGGTGGAGGGGAGAGAAGGCAGAGAAGAGAGCAAGGCAAGAGGGAACGAATCGCAGGGTGCGATGGGGGGGCGAAGGAGTTGATTGACAGGCGGTGGTGGATAGAAAACTTGAGGGACTCTTGAAGAGGGATTCGCAGCAGGGGAGCCGGAGAGAGAAGACGGGCTCGGCGGATCGGAAAGGGAGAGTAACGGACGATGCCGCTCTTTTTATAAGTTGTTTCAAGTATGCAGTTTTTTGATATATGAGGTAATAAATAATAACCAGAAAACGAAAACCATCGTGCTCTTATTCTGTTAACCAGTCTCAGTGAATTAGTTAAAGACCGACGCGCTCCCGAAGAGATATAGCCTGCGCTCAGCCACATAGTACCGCTACCACCATAACTGAAACGATAGTAGAAGAAACATCTTTTTCAGTACAATAGCATTTTCATGGGATAAAATAGAAGAAACTTAATGTTACCGGATGAAATGGTGACATCAAAAAATCCTGGATGGTTTTGATTGTAGCCTCGATAGGTCTCCACCCTGGCCAGAGTTGCTTTAATCTGAGGCTCGTTGTAAATGCCCTTCCCAATAAGGCGTCTTTCAAAACTGTCATCATTTTTCGGTAAAATTAGGATGTACCGTGGCTCCAAATGACTGTTTTTGAGTGTTAGCACACCCTGAAGATACCAATGAAATTTTATATAAAAATATCACTGGATTAATATATACCTCATTCCCTAGTTCTGAGTTTCATTAAAGAGGAAGATTTTTAGAAAATCCTACATACTCGAAAGAACCACAAACGACATGGTGGCTAATTGGTTGATCCCTTGCTTTGCAAAGCAGTGTCCAGGGTTAAGTCTCTCCTGACAGCATCACTGCATCAGCAATTTGGCCAAAAAATTGCTCATTAGTGCCAATTAATTATTTCTTGTCGCTAATTAGTGGCAGTGTATCAGTAAAATAAAAAAATAAAAAGGCATCCGACAAAAACCTCTGTATGAAAACAATATAAGTGAAATATTTCTATAGCAGAAAGTCAATCACGTTAAGTCTCAGTATGTCATTGTACTTCATGTGCCTTGCATTATTGAAAGAGGGAAATCTTAGTAGAGGAGTCATGAATCAGTTGACCAACCTCAAGTTCCATCTGAGTGATGCAAGCCAAAGACTCCGAAGCGACTGCCTCAACTGCTTGTAGGCTGAGACCATAGAGTTCACCCTGATAAACGTACGTCTGTAGGAAGACACCCTGAACAAAGATCAAATACACCAAGCATTTATAAACTGAATGTTAAAAACAGTGTTAGCAATAATTATATAGAGTAAAAATAACAATTAGCTTAAAAGTAATTACTACAGTGAAGACTGACATATTCCTTTGTATCATTCCTTCACAACAGAGGCACCCAAAACAGTATATTGGGCATTGGTGTTGTTATATTGGAACTGTCAATGTGTCGAATATTGCCTCATGTTGGGTGAATAGATATAGAGTGAATAATGCAAAGAAATGCATAAATTTAAACGTACACATTTTCTATAGCAACCACATGACCACGACCCTGTTCATTTTTTTAAATGAATTGATTGGGTGAGATCCCTCACCACCACTGCCCGTTTGATATCTAGAGTAAATAATCTCATTGGTGTTGTCATGTCATGAGCAAAGATAGAAATATACTGCATTGACTCACAACAGTAAGCCCACAAAACTTTTGTAATCCAAGCTCTAAGACAATGAATATGATATATTCCACGAGGATTAAACTAAAATTTAAGGTGTATATAACTACATATTGATTCACATCTCACCTAAAGGACCACATAAGTCATGTATCAGCACTATTTCATAACTCTTACATTAACACACATGTACTAAAAGTGATTGAGAAACCAATGCAGCTCGTCGTTAAAGTGTTAAAGGCTAAATTACGGCACCAGAAAAGGAACAAAATTGTCTACTCAAATGGAAAACTTGACATACATTACTGTCTGTTAAGCTACAAGGAACAGACACAAAATGCAGTTGTAACCAGTACAATGATGTTGCAAATGATGCTAACACTGGCGTTTATTTATTAATTATTAATTATAATTATTAATTAGTGACTTCTATTGTACCAGTGTCTTAAAACTTTCTCCTCTCCATATTGACTTAATAATATATTAGAATTCAGGAAAAGTGCACAGTTCAACTAATTAACACTTTCATGACGAGCTGCATTGGTTTCCCAGTCATTCTTAGTACACGCTCGTTGTTAAAGTGTTAAAGCATTGGACAAAGTTTCTACTGACAGATTTAAGGTATGCAACAATTCCTATTAAGTGCCCATCTGTAATATTTAATACGTTTAATTCAATCAACACCGACATTCTTTCAAATGTCAAACACAATCTACCTACATTAGTAGAAGACCTGAAATAAGAAATTCTCAGAGTGTGTTATAATCCATACTATAACTACCGGTAGGTTTTAGGGGAATAATACATAAAATTACGATAATCGTATAATTACACAAATTTAGTCAAACCATTTTCATGAGCTCTTCAAATTCTTCTCTCGTCACAATGTGGTAGTCCCGTGACTGTATTTCATTTGGCTGAGGAAGTCGGGTTGTGTGTGACACCCTAAAACAAGGAAGCCACACATTAGATTGACTCAGCACATTTCACTGGCTCTGCAGCATTCATATAAGAGATAACAACAATAGGAATAATGATCAAAATGGTTTTATCACAATAAATTACATGTATATTACGATATAATTATATTAAATGTACTGCATGTATTTGAGAAAGAAATTCAGAATATTATGTTCAGAACAATTTAAATGATAAAACTTGCAATGAATTTATGTAAAACTGTGGAGGTTCAAATTTTTTCTGAGTAGATATATAATTTATTAAATGATTACTTTTGAAACTCAAACTTGATTTTAAACTTACAAAATTAGTCAAGATGAAAACAGTACTGGTAAATTAAAGTGTAAGATCAGTCAAGAAAATTTTGAAAATAAAACTGCCCTGAAAAACAACCTTACACTTACTGGGTCAGGAGCGCTTCTGATTAGTAATCTTAAAGGGGTGCTATATAAATTTCAGATAGATAGACAGATATAATCAATAGCAAAAGTAAATTTTCTTCCATATTCTTCAACTCACACAAAGCCAAAGTAGTCAGGAAATTCCTCAGCAAGTTTGTGGGCAAGGCTTTTCTTTCCAATTCCGTTTGGCCCAACAAGAACAACCATTGGGTACGGTGTGTCTGACAAAGGAAGGGTACTGCAACAAATTTTTTTTTAAATTTAATTTTTTTACCCTCATGTTACTAACCTCTGATTTCATTAGATTAAAATAAAAACTTAAGGAAAATATATTTTTCCTAAAAACTTAAGGAAAAATATATGAACGGCCAAACAGTCACACATACAATACTAATCGATTAGATTTTTTAAAATTATGTTTAGAACAAATTAACAACCTCTGTGTCGAACTACTTGATTCAGTCAATGCAAACAATTTCTGAAGTGGAAAATGAAGGTTTCATAAATCTAAAAAGAGTTGCAGCTCCACGGTAGCGAATGCCAACGAGGAAAACTACGCAAGCTAAACAGACTACAATAACTTGCTGCTGTAACCTGCTGTGCTTTGATTAAAATTTGCCAAATTCACAAAGCAAAGATATGTATGATTGTATGAACTATCGAAATCTAATTCTAATTGCTAGTTGATTACGGTAGCTGCTGCAAATTCTAATCGATTAGTTACAAGATTTTGCTAATTCTAATTCTAATCGATTAGCAATTTAACAAATTATTGTGCCTATTTCTGACAGACACATATGCCAAACAGAGACTAGATGAACAATGAAAATGAAATCATGGCTCCTCACATATCGAGCAGTCTCTGTGGCTGCATGAACGAATAAACAACATGCATCATGTGATCACGTGCTCCAATGTACTCAGCAGACGGGTCAAAGAAATTTGCTGCATCCACCTACAACCAAAATCGTTACAAACTGCTGCTGTATAAATTAAATTATGCCACACATTAATAACAATGAAAAATTACATGCACACATTTAACTGCTATATATATTCATTTCAGCTTGACACAATGTAACTGTCTTTATTAGTTTTTGACACCACACGAGGAAGGATATTTATAGTGATAATAATGCTCATATTAGTGCCATTAGTTGATGCCTTGTGCATTAGACACCAGCACATAGAAGTTGCTAATTACATCATATACATGTAGTAAAAGCTATGACAGCAAAGATAACAATGACTGACGATTATGGCAGGCATAAGGACGAATCTGATTATGATAATGATGAATTGATGCTTATGGCAACATGATTACGAAGATGAAGATGATTATCGTGGAAAAATCTGATTTAATCAGATCTTACATACTACCATCTGATCTGATCCCATTGAATCTGATCCAAGTCCAAAAGAATAATCATCTCATCAGATCCAGTTGAATGATGCATAAGAATATTACCTTCTCTTTGGTGGTCACTTGCATCATGTCCACTTCACTCAGTTGTGGAATGGTAAAGATGACAGCCAGACGATAATCCGGAATCTCTTGGACGGGATTTTGCTGAAGGTTTAAACTTTGAAGAAAATGGATCTGCTTCAGATTTCCCAATTCAGCCAAGTCTATTATCTGCAAATTTAAACAACTATTTCTGATTTAGATAATCACGGTTTTCAAATAAAGTATTAAGACCCTTTCAGTGTTTTCAATATTCATCAACTTCAGTTCGAATGGAATCAATCAGGGTTAATCAAATTCTAACAGATATGAACAAATCAATCACACGTAAGTCATTTTAACAGTCCAACATCCAGTTCAAACGTACGAAAAATGGTAAAGAAATCACTTGTTTATTACATATCCATATTGCAATTAGTCCTCAAAGGATCATGTGAAATAGTGGTCTGCTGGTAGCATGCCTGGTCTGTCATCTGATGGTTCTAGGTTTGAGTCTGCTGACCAGACATGATAAGAAAAACTTAACCAAGTCTGCCACTCAGCAGCTCTGTGCAACGACCATACAGAAATTGTCTGCACATATTTGCCTGTGCTGTCAGGCAGTAGAATGCAGCACCTGCATACACACACTGGGAAGTAAATGCAAAATCTTGCATGCAATATCAAAGTCCATGGAATTATTTGTCCATTCCTGGCTCAATGGCCAAACTATTGAGACAATTTTTACACTTACCTCATTTTCCTGAAGGTCTAATGATTCCAAGAGACCAACACCTTGTAATCCATTTAGACTCTGAATCTTATTACCAGCAAGACCAAGTTTCTACAAGAAATTATGTTGCAATTATTTTTAATTCCTTCTTAGGTTACATTATCTAAGTAATAAAAAATTTGTATCCCAGTCAAACTCTCATAGGCATAAATAAACATTTTACATGAAATACTTTATATTGTTTAATAATTAATAAAGGAGCTATGAACAATTTTTACAATTCAGTAACTCTACATTTATTCAAAAGCACACAAAAATGCAAATAGAAGAAAAATCGTATGCATTATTGAAATATGATAATTGATTTCTGGCGACAACATACCTGCAAACGTGGTAATAATTTTAGGTTTCCAATGTTTGTAATTTCATTGTAACCCTAAAAAGGAAACAGGCAAGATAATTCACAACATCATCCACTTAATCACTAAAATAACCATGGCAGTCTAAAAATTCTGGTAAATTTGCAGATATAAGCTTCAGTCTATGCCACTGTATCAATCTGTAATCATGGAATGACTTAATAACTTAGCACAAGAAGAAAGCTGAAAAGAACAAAACCCTACTGAGAATAAAGAATAATTATCAGCACTGTGATAAGTTTGTTTAAAAAATATAAATACATCAAAAGTTGATATACTGTAGGAGCAGAACTATTTAAACGGCCAGTTAGTGAGGTAATAAGTAGAAACCGTTAAGAATCATAATTCTATACTTGCCAAGTTCAGGTACTTGATTGGCAGGTTGTCCAGGCCCTTGATTTCTTTGACCTTGTTGTGACTTAAGCTCAGCTCAGACAAGCTGCTACAACCTTCAATTCCGTTGATCTCCGAGATTTGATTATCTGAATTGGTCATTATAAGAAAAACTTAACTAAGTGACACTCAGCAAATACTAAAGTACCACGATTCTATACAAGAAACAAGCAAGTACTCCATATTTCTAAATTAACATTTGTTGAAAAAGTTTATATATTTTAAGCAGTTTAAATAAAATTTTAAGAACTCAATAGAAACTATTTAACACTGTTTTTAACAAGTCTCTTGCCAATCTGACCTAATTCAATCCAAATAGGTAAATATAGACGTATTTAAGCGAACCAACAACAAATGACACCAGTAACAATTACATCCTCTTGCTCTACCCTATCAACGCAACTTGGTCCAGACACTCTGAACATCCATGTCATCTTCAGCTGTCAATGGGAATCTGTTGGTTCGTTGCAAGTGGGTGCATGGGCTCGCCACTGGTGACTCTTTCAGCTAACTGTACATTGTTTTGCTAACAGATGTTCTCGTTTGTAATGACATTTAAGATCATAATGGCTAGCACAGAGAGTGCCTCTGAGTAGATAACTTGAAGGGGTGCTATAGAAATGTTCAATTACATTACATCCTGAGGTTTACCAGTAACAACATCAACAAGCACCTTCAGCACCTCTGACGAGTCTTTGAAGAGGAGTTATATAAATCTGTGATTACAAGTGCAACATCACCACGGAAACCAGACATAAATGCTAGCAATAGGCAAATGAACCAAGAAAAGGATACTGTTTAATATTAGATGCCGAAGACAATGATGAGCAGACAGGTCGGGAATTTCCGAAATTTTGTTAAATGACAGATCAACGTATCTGAGGTTATGTGGTGGCACAAATCCAAGCACAACTTTCACAGAGTTGTGTGAAGCATCAAGACTCAGTAAGTATGGCATACTTCCAAGACAAGACAAGTCTAAAAATCACACAATTATTGTTATACAATTAGACACATTCCAAACTGCTAAGAATTTTGTTGCCAGTATATGGTAAATGAGGTGAGTGTCAGCATTGCTGCAGAGTTGTTCAAACATTTGGGAGTCCTGAAGGAGGTAATGAAGGCATATCAGTCTACGTATCATCGCTTGGAGTAAGTTCACTTGCTGCTCGGCAAAGCCCCACCAGGCACTTCGCCGGGCACCAAGCGAGGAAGCGACCTCAGGCGATGAAACGTATACTGACACGTATCATCACTTGATAATGATTTGATGTCCAGTTCTCACTGAGCATTTATAGCAGTGCTTTAACAAGAGTTTGAGATGACAAGCATAACTGACAAGGTAACTAACAATAAATGGGTCGCCACTTATATCGATGCCTTAAATAATAAGCCAACCGGGCACGGTATATTGTAAGTCTAATGTCGAAATTGCCACTGCTAAAAATTCACATAATACATTATACCGGTAAGTGTCACAGAATATGTTTAGAAAAGTACCTTCGATTTCATTATGTGAAATGTTGATTTTCTGCAGATGAATAAATGTTTCCAAAATACTGATGTCACGCAGTCCACGAGCCTGAAACAAGCAGAAAAAACCAAATGAATGAATGTCCAGTCTTGGGTTGGTCTGGTCGATCGATGATCACTGTGTTCTGCAGCTCATGGGGATCTTCTTGTCCCACATGACTCAAGCAAGAAACCCGTTCTCATCTATTTCTCGTCCTTGGTCTAGTTTTTAGAACTGTTCTGCTGGAAATCCAAAATGTGCCAGTTAAATTAATGAACAAGATACGTTTTCTGCTATACTTAAAACATACATTTTCAGAAATGTTCATAATCATGATTCAGTGTTTTTAAAAGTACTCAAAAGGTGCTACATAAATGTTCAGATACCTATATATACACACAAAAATTACCACTAGGGCATAGGTTTAAATACAGTATCCACTCTAGCACCACTACAGTAGTGGCAAGACGTAATTCAAAAGCTTAAAACTTACTCATGCAGGCATGTGTCATAGATTTAAAAAGCTATAATATTATGGTTTACAAGCGTGATGTGAAAGGTCAACATAAAAGGAAGATGAGTTCCACTAACCAGATTAGCCCTACTTAGTTAGTTTCAAAAGGATTTACACTATACATTAAAAAATCATACCATCGTGCAACTATTTTAAGTAAAATTTACAGTAGTGTAGAGCATAATAACTGCATTCGTAAATGGTGCATAGTGAACAAAAATCAGCAAGGTTTTGCTTGCAATCCAAAAGCATATGAAGATGAATATCAATCCAAAAGCCACATATAATCATCATTCATTCATTCCAGAGATTTATATAGCGCCCCTTCATAAGCGCTCCTGACCCAAGTCCGGCTAAAGAAAACAGTCTTGAGGTTAGAGAAGAACGTGGCCAAAAGGACTCTATGCATTAGGCGTAGATCTACAGGGAGCCCATTCCAGATTGCAGGGCCAACAACAGAAAAGGCACGGCGTTGCATAATAGATGTCCGCGACCGGAAAACAAGAAGCTCAGCCTACTTAGAGGAGCGGAGAGAACCACGGCACTGGATGCTCAGGGTGGAGCAGCAGAGCTCCTGTAAGTAAACAGGGGCCACACCTACGAGGCAGCGCTAGATCAAGGCAGAGATCCGGTAAGAGATAATCGTGCATGGCTCAGCAAAAAAACTGCCAAATAAACTCTTCTGCAACATAATGACACACAGTTACAACAGCTAAAAGCTGAAGCACTGCTGACCACTAAAAGCCATCATGTCACCAAAAACAATCAGCAAAATAAATAACATAAATACATAAACAATATTATAAATTGGGAATAATCTACTTTTTTGGGTGTTGAAGAACTGTAGAGTTTAGTCAGGAGTTTAAGAAATTATTATGTTTTCTTTCTCTATCTCCTTGCACTGCAGTCATTAAAACTGACATCAAACCTTCTAATAGAAACTTCTCACTTCTAGAAACTAACAACCTCTTCTAACAGTTCAGTTTATTGGCAAAGGTTCATTTCAAAATACTTACAGTAAGCGTCAAATGAAGAAATGCTTGTTTAGTACCATCCGCAGACCATCCTAAGTTAGAAAGGCCAGAGACGACAGTTATCGCATCCAGAACATCACGTGGCTGTAACAGACACTGTTGAAAATTATTTGTTAGCTAAAGGAACACTGGTGCCTTCAGTTCAATTTCAAATGTGCTCCCTATACGTGGAAATTTTAAACGTAATTTCAAAAAATAAATTTAAAAATATTTTAATGCTAGAGATAACTACTCAACAGCCTGATGGCCTTTGTCTATCTGTATCTTTCTTTCAATTTAGTTGGGAAGATCTGCCATTGTTGGCATACATCAAAGAACTTGTTCCAGTTGTCGATCACTATGCTGTGTTGCCCTTGGAGATTATACGGCTCTTTGCTCCCACATTTTGATGCTAGCTCATCGGGCTTTCTTGTGCATCAGACCTTCTCTTGGACGAACCTTCCAGGTATATGTACTGTTTCAGTTGATTTGGTTCAATCCAACCCTTTACTTACAGTCATACTTGTTTATTTCCAAAAGGCAAGGACTGTCATCACTAAATCTTGTGCTTTTGCTTTAATTGGCTCCACTCTATGGAACCAACTTCCTCCCATGACTCACTCATTGCTTCATTCAAAAATACCCTTTAAATCTTTCCCAAACTGAAGAATTCTGTAAAAGAAAACTTTCAGAACAAGGAACAATGCTTGATTCAGCACAATGACTTTAGAGAACATAAGTATCAAGAGAGGCTATGATTTCAAAAGCCAGGTGCTAGCTGTTCTAAACTAAAAGACAAATCTGGACACTAGATGCACTAGACTGCACATAAACATCAACACTACAACCATCATCATTCTCATCACCAACCATTGGCAAACTTGTAGTATCGTGGGCTCAGGGATTATACAGTATCTTTGGACATGCTGTGCAGACGCCGGATGGTACCAGGTTTTCTAATGACGACGCTAACCCTAACCCTAACCGACCCTCTCGACGCCAGTAAACTATATCCACACTATATCCTTCAGCCCCAGATACTATAAGCTTGCCCAATTATCTCCCCTTTCTCTCTCTTGCTACAGCCTATTTAAACCTATTTGAAAAGGGGTTCGGGTTCGGGAAAGTACGAAAACTTATGTGTTAATCCAACACCCGCCATTTGCAATCTAAATCGCATTATTAAGAAACAACTTGTGCTAGTTCAACACCATTCGTGTGTACTCTAAAACGCGCCTCTGGTCTTTCTTCGTAGCTTCGGTATGGCGGTTGATAGCAGTCTTCGTAATCGTTAGAATAATTCGACTTTACGGTTCCATCGTACAAAATATTATATTCATCAGCTGGATTGCCAAAAGGAAGATCTTCCGATAAAATATCACCCTGAGATGAAAATACGTCCGTTAAAAACCCCGTTTCTCTGTCGGATTGAAACACCGCACCCGTTTCAGCCATCTTTGTTTTTCATAGCAACGAACAGCACAGAATACATATCGTACATAGCATCAGGTTTACCGCTTTACCAGAATGACGTCCACTACTCCACGTTTCCAAAATGTACGCAAAACAAGGCATGCTTTCGAACCGTTTCGGACCCTGTGCAGAGTATACTGTACGGGCCCCCTAACAATGACGTAACTAGTATTGGGCTTGGGTGGCATTAGCCCTCCCCCAAATGAAGCTGAAGCCCCAAGATAAATCAAGGCCCGGCCCCACTGCATAATAATATATAGACTCGTGCTACCGCAATCGCCATGCTCAACAGTGAGGTAACAAGGACTTTTCGTTTCGGGGTTTAAGCCTTGAGTATGAAAACGTGAACACAGTGTTAATAGGCAACGAATAATATTTGAGCCGTAAGCATACACCGACTTGATCTATTTTGGGAGGCTTCAGCTTCGCTTCGGGGTCTTAATTAAGACTCCCAAGCTAGTTATGTCCCTATTAATTATGCTCAAGGCTGAAGCCCCCAAACGAAAAGTACTAGTTACGTTACTGGACCCATGACGCTATAGCCTACCGGTAATTACATTGTTTTTCATTGGTAATCCTTTTATTTTAGTAGGCCTAATAGGCTAGGTTGTTAACATGTAGCCTACATTGTACAAGTAAAATTTAACTAAGTGCACTTGTAGGCCTAACTCTATATCAACATTGCGCATTATGATGGTGTTTGCCACAAAAAGGAGGAGAAGACGTTCATCGTATTGGTGATGGCTGGTGTGATGTCAGTGGTAGTTAGGGATACTCAATAATTCGGTGGAACCAAAAGAAAAGAATGGTTAAAACAGTGATATGGATCGAGTGCGGCGTCGTACTGATCAGGAACGTTTACGACGATCAGAGAAGAATATATGAGAGTGTGGTTATGGAAAAGGTAGCTGCAGTGGCGTAACCAGAGCTTCCCAACAATTACGCAGATTCCAACCTCTCTGAGGGGAGGGGTCCGGGAAGAGGCTGTAGGCCTAATTAAGGAACTTTTTATTTGGGTGTGTATAATGGTGCATTTTGGATACCATCTTTTTGGTTAAAAGTAATAACAATTGAAGGGTTCAGAGCAATAACCAGGTATGTCGGAAATTATGAGTTTTGGGAAAATGGCTTCAAAGATCTGCCGGATGCACAATTCCATAAGTAGGGTGTAAAGCACGGACACCATATCAGTGACGTCATCACGTTTCTAACACAATAGGCGCTACAAGCGCAAACAATAGGCGCTACAAGCGCAAACAATAGAACCGGTACAAGCGCAAACAATAGAACCGGTACAAGCGCAAACAATGGGTGCTACAGAAACAGACAATGGGCGCTACAAACACAAAGGGTAATACCAACACAATGGGCGCTACAAACACAAAGGGTAATACCAACACAATGGGCAATACAAACACAAAGGGTAATACCAACACAATGGGCAATACCAACACAATGGACCAATACAAACACACAAAGGAATTTCTAACACAAAAGAATTTCTAACACAAAGGAATTTCCCAACACAAAGGAATTTCCCAACACAAAAG
>JACEVL010001902.1:0-20966 GCA_020284085.1 Aporrectodea caliginosa
TATAGATTTTAATGGTTGTCACATGTTCGCATATTTTTGTCATTGATTTTTATATCCGTTTATCCGTTTATCTAGTGCAGAGATTTTTAAAGGTTGTTGATAATTGCTCATTTGCTGCAGACTGAAGCAGATTTATCTAGTATTAAAAATATTTAAATTATATATATATATAATGGATTGTTTTCAGTTGAGATATGATCAGTATATTTTTATTCGCATACATATAAAAATTGCACATTTTTTTCAATTACGGTACTAACAGCATTAACTTTGTCTTATTGATACATTGCTTGCTTTTGTGTGTTTGAAGTGTAGGCCTATATGTTTGTTCGCATGTATGACATTGTATGTAGGCCTATGTATACATTGTATACATATATATATGCACGAATATGTATGCGTGTTTTATTTCTAGTTTATTGTCTCTGCCTCTTAACCTGGACAATAATTCAATTTTCAATTAAAATTTCACCAGCATTGTGCGGCGGATATTGACATGCCAACCGACTGCAATCCAGACGAAGCAAGGTCAGACCAGACTTACTTTAGAACATAGTCTTACTAAGTACGAGGCTACACTTCTTTGATAAACTGTGGCCATGGTACGACTGAACTGGCTTCCATTATCTACTATCCAGTGTTCTGCTTTACTGAGTTACTTTTGAACTAAAGTTAGCCTAGTATTTTGCCGTAACTTTTGGCGAAACTAGTTGCTTTTTAGAAAGAGTAGCGCACAGCAGTAGGGGAGGGTGGGGCAAAACGCCCCCTTTAAGGGAAATTGTGTCCAGAGAGCAAAACATAATAACATTTGAAAAACATTTATGATCATCAACAACACCTGCACTAATGCTACAATATCACTAAATTTAAAAACTTAAATAGATTCAAATTTCGGCACAGAATTGTCTTAAAATTTTTTATTCAACATGGGCATTTTGCCCCATACATGGGGCAAAATGCCCACACCCTGGGCATTTTACCCCACAGGTAATATATACTAGATCTTTTTCTTCTTCTTTTGGTTTTCTGCCTTGCTATAAGGCAGGTTCGTACGTGCAATGTCGCCATTCATCACGTTGTCTGGCTCTCTCTTTCAGCTTGCTGCCTAATCCTCCTCCATCATCCAGTCCAACAACATCGTTCTCGGTCTTCCTCTGGTCTTCTTCCCCTCCATTCTTCCCTCAATTATAATTCTTAGAAGGGAGTCTCCCCTCAAGATGTGGCCCAACCATTTTCTCTGTCGGCTTCTGATTATCCCTATCAGAGATCTTTATCGTCCACCATTTGTAGTATGTCTTCATTTGTCCTCCGTTCCATCCAGCTGATTTTCTCCATCCTTCGCCATATCCACATCTCGAAGGCCTCCAGTCTTCTGATGTCTTCCTTCCTCAGGGCCCATGTCTCTGATCCGTATAACACCATACTCCATATCATAGACTTGATAATTCTTTTCTTCAGATTCTTATTGAACTTTCCTCTCATAAATTCCTTTCTTTTTTAGAAAGCATCTATTCCCATAGCTATTCTTCTCTTTATTTCTACATGACACTTTGCGCCATTTGTGATCATACTTCCTAGGTAACAGAAGTTTCCGACTTGTTCCAGTTCATTACCATCTATAGTAATCTTTACTGTTGTTTCCTTTCCTTTCCTTATCTGTGTCTTTGTGGTGTTTATTTTCATATCATACTCCTTCGAGATCTTATTTAGCCGATCCATCATCCTTTTGTAGCCCATTCTGGCTACCTGCCAACATTGCCTGGTCATCTGCAAATCCTAGTGCTTTCGTCAATCTTCCTCCTACCTTTATGCCCTCCTTCACCTCCTCCATCGCCTCTCGTACTAATTTCTCAATGTAGATGTTAAAGAGTATTGGTGATAGCGGGCACCACTGTACTCCTATCACTCCTAGTTCTGAAAGTTTTCCTTCTAATTTTATTCTATATACTTTCTGTCCCATGTATAGGTTTCCTATGAGTCTTCTGTCTTTCCAGTCCACCCCTATTCTGCTCAGTGCATGCATTAATTTCTTCCAATCGGCTCTATCAAAAGCCTTTTCATAATCCACAAAGCATACGTATACAATGCTCCAATTGCATTTCTTGTGCCCTTCCCTTTCTGAAATCGCACTGGTCCTCTCCTAAACAGTCATTTGTTTCTACCCTGGACTGCATTCTCTTTGTGACCAAGCTGGCAACTAAACCTTTTAGATGTCTAGTAAGAGTTTTACTTAAAACTTTATAAATTTGTTCTGCTTTTCTCTTACTAATTTCGCCCGATCTGACTTTTGTCAGAGCAATTTCCAAAGTTTCAAGACCATATTCTCCTCTCTTTGTTTTTCTCTAATAGTTTCGTACCATTTTCTGTAACGAAACACTTTAAGTGCAAAACATATAAAATGTTTGCAAACAGCAGATAACACAAATATTTAAATTGGGGTAAAACTGGTAGGCATCTTTGGTGTAGACGCGAAGTCAATCAGATGAGGTAAGACGCCCAGTCACATGAGGTAAGACGCCCAGTGAGGCAATACGCCCATGAGCATCTGACCCCACAACAAGAGTAGTTACATTCCAGACCATACACCAAACACGACTACTTCAATGGCGGTTTCAATTGCACTGTAACATTTCTAAATGTGTGTGAATCCAAGTAATCATACATCTTTGGGCAACTGTAAAACGGTATAATTTACACACACAAAATTAAAACAGGAAATGCTTACATCAGCTTTCGCAAAATTAGGTTTTTGTTGAAAACGAGTGATCTTTTCATAGGAAACACGAAAGTACAATGTCTTTCAACCGGAAATGCAAGTAACAAAACGGTTCCAAGTAAAATTTGGATTAAGTTTATTAGGTGACTGAAATAATGCTCATGGGCATCTTACCTCTCATGGGCGCTTTGCCCCACCCTCCCCTAACTCATTACTTTTATGAGGAAACGGTATACCGAAAAAGTATGAGTTACTTTGCGTTACTTTAAAATCAACCTATGTTCGTTTCGTCTACTAGTTGAAATATGGCGCTAAAATTTCTTTAAAGGTGTTCTCTCCCAAACCTGTAAGTTCTTTGGTTCAAGTGAGTTAAACGACCCGAACATCAGAGCTTTTGTGCTCATTTGTATTTGACTGTGGTCAGGTTACTCTCCTTGCTCTCTTTGATGTAAGCTCTGCTTTTGACTGTGTAGACCACTCCATTCTCTTGCAGCGCCTCTCTACTTCCTTTGGCTTGGTGGACCAGCCTCTAGAATGGCTTAGATCTTTTTAACTGACCGCTCAAATTGTGTAGTCCTTGGTTCGTCCGGGTCTCTTTGGGTCCCTGCCCCTTTGGGTGTGCCCCAGGGTTCTGTCCTGGGCCCGCTGCTTTATCTTCTTTATACTGCTGATGTCTGCTCCTTGTTGACGTCTCAGGGGCTTCTACACCAACTATTTGCCGATGATGTGCAAGCCTACATCCACACCCATTCAGCCGATGCGATGGCTACTGTGACTGAGTCAGAGTGTGTCTGACTATGGATATCCCTCTCTTCTTGGATGGCCTCCAATCGGCTACTCTTAAATCCCTCTTGAACAACACAGCTCATTTGGCTGGGTAGCCATAGACAACTGCAGGGTATCGACTTTCCTCAACTTACCCTGCTCTTCCTCACATAACCTTTTCCCTCACAGTTCGTGATCTGGGACTTTCTCTTGACTCCGAGCTTACTTTATCTCAACATGTGAACTCAATTGCACGGAGGTTGTTATCAGCTTCGTCAGCTTCGAGTGGTCTCTCGCTCTCTCTCTCATGATGCAGTTGTGGTCCTTGTTCATGCCTTTGTTACTAGTCGAATTGACCACTGTTCCTCACTACTTGCTGGCCTTCCTTGGTGTTTTGGGGCGACTAGATCGAGTTCTACGCTCGGCTGCTCGGCTTATTGGACGGCTTCCAGTACTCTCCTGTCTCTGCATACATGCGTGATGTATTGCATTGGCTGCCTGTGTCTCAGCGGATCTCATATCGCATTGCTGCTCTTGTTTCTCGTTGTGTTCTTGGCTGCGCTGTCATAAACTTACTTGCGTGATCTTTGCCGCCCAGTGTCTGATGTTCCAGCGCGTCGGGCACTTCGTTCTACGACGAGGGGTGAGTTCCTTGTTCCACGGACTCGTTTTGGCTATTCAGGCAAGCGCCGTGCTTTTCTCGGTTGTTGGCCCTTCCATTTGGAATGACCTACCACTTAAGCTCCGTTTTTACTTGTAAGCCATCTGACAGGGTTCTACAAGTCCCTCAAGTCTTTTTCTTTAGTCGTGGCTGGGCCGGGAGCGCTCCTGAGTAGTTTCTTGAAGGGGCGCTATATAAATGCTCTGAATGAATGAATGAATTTGTATGAACTCTCTTGTTCGTAAATTTCAAAGTCTAATTCTGTCGTGGAATGAGCTGAAAATTCAAGCTAACATTCCCACATACAACAACTAAAAGGACTTATTCACGTTTTAAAAGTAACTGTAGTCAGTAACTAATTACTTTTTCTAAGGTATAACTATTTGTACATAACTAGTCACTTTTGCAAAGTAACTATCCAACACTGTTACAATCTAGTAGTCATCCATGAGTAGGTCTTGTGCTCGCGAATAAACTGGTGCCCCGCGCTTGGCTTTCGAGTGGCGCTTCAGAAGTCTAGAGTAATAGAGCTTACGATTATGAGGAAAATGATTTGTTGTCATTGACAATGTTCGTCCTTTGATACTCTCAGAACCAACCTAAATGTCTACGAATGTAAAGTACAGTCTAGGCCCTATTGCTATCAGTTGATAGAGCACAAGCAACAGAATTGGTCACTCATTTACATTGTTTTCTTTTAAAGCTTCGCTGTGTTTAATTTTGTCTTAATGTCAAACATACATACATGCACACATCCAGACATGCATACAAACACACATAGGCTACAAGTCTAAAAGTGTCAAGTTATAAACGCTCACTCGTGGAATTGCCATTTGGATTTGCATCTATAGAAGCGTCTGCGTTGATTGTTTCAGAATCTTATTCTTCTCTCCAATCTAAACCTTTGAGATCCGTCGGATGATTTAAAGTCACCGTCAGTTGAGCCAAACTCAATGTTTCTATCCGGAGTTTGATCATTCTGGTTTTTAAATTCCGTTGGATCTGAAATTGGGGTTAAACCATAGTCTACGTTACCAAATTATTTTATTAAAAATGGAAGCGGGATTGATGAAAATAATTGTTTGCCTCAATGGAAGTTGGATTGGGCCAAACTAGTTCAAATCTTGTAAAATAGGCTAAAGGTAATTCAGAAAGGAATTTCAATCTGTTCTAAAAAATTGGTATCATTTCTTGGGGGGGTTCTGGGATTGTTGACATAATTTTTTGGGGGTCCGTCAATGTTTGACAGTTGTTGACAAGGGGGAGGGGGTCAAAAAAGGCCTAAAATTTGTTGACATAATTAATGGACGACCCCCATAGGTGTCACGATTCCAAATTATTTTATTAAAAATGGAAGCGGAATTGATGAAAATAATTGTTTGCCTAAATGGAAGTTGGATTGGTTAAACTAATTCTTTGCTTAAATACACGCTGCATTGATCGAAATAATTGTTCCCGAAAATAGAAGCCGGATTGTTGAAACTAAGTCTTCACTTCAATTGAAGCTGGATCGATGACGTTTTTCGCTTAAATGGAAGTGGGATTGACGAAGATAATTCTTGCCTACATAGAAGTTGGATGGATGAAAAAATTCTTGGTTAATCAGAACTTGGAATGATGACAATAATTCTCAATGGTCCCAAGTCATAGAAAACTGTAACAGACAAAGCTCTCTTCTCTGCAATATTGTCGAATCCTGCGCATGCACTTCACGGATTATTCCCTCCTAACCGTGAAGCCGGAGATTCCTTTAGACCTCGTTCGTACAAGCGTAGGCCTAATATTCCGCACTCTGACCGTCTTACTAGAGAGTCACGTCAGGGTGCTGTACAGTGATTAATCATGTTTCACTAGCATTTAACTAGGCACTAATTACACATTATTATTATTATTATTATTATTATTATTATTATTATTATTATTATTATTATTATTATTATTATTATTATTATTATTATTATTATTATTATTATTATTATTATTATTATTATTATTATTATTATTATTATTATTATTATTATTATTATTATTACACAAATTTATTTCTTCATAAAGACAACAAACGTATGTACAGACTGATTAAAAGTAACTGTTTTCATATTATTATTATTATTATTATTATTATTATTATTATTATTATTATTATTATTATTATTATTATTATTATTATTACTTCGATGTTTTATCATTATCATTATGTAACTGTTGTCCCATTGCGCGTTTGCAAATGGTGTATTAAAGACCATGCTTACTTACCTAATTACTTACATGACTGTCAAGTTCATTAATGCAATGCAAATGTCCACACTAACGAGTAGTGATCACTGATCAGTGCATATTTAACTGTGTAAGGATTTTTCCCAGTTGTTTAAGGATTTGTCCCAGTAGTTTAAGTGATTTGTCCCAGGTAATATTATACTTTTAATGTTAATTTACACTATTAAATTAATAACCTTCTAAATTCTTTCCTAATAGTAGCCTAGTAGGTTTGAAATTGAACTTAATGAAGACATTCATCAATTCCAGCCACAGATGTTAGATATAATAGTGTCTTGTAAAATAATGTAACATGCATAACATGAAAGGGCAATGTAGGCTAATGACTTGGCTTTCTATAGTATAATTATTCTGCACTTGCATTGCAAGTTAAATCAATATCAAATTGTTAGCCTACACTGCCCTGTCGTGCAATGCATGTGACGTTTTTGTTCAATTACAAATATGCACTGGTAGGGATCAAAGTACAAAATGCTGATTTCTTAAAAGTATTTAAAAAAACTATTTTCAAAAGTATTTTTAAAATACTATTTTATTTTGTATTTTCAAAATACTCTTGAAAAGTATTTTGCCCATCGCTGCTCATATGCCGAGGCTAAGAAAATGAAACCATTGACAGGGTCTAGCTGAATGAATGTCCTTAGTCACTTCCTTTTCTTCTTCTTCTTCTTCGTCGTCGTCTTCTTCTAATAAGTAAAATCTCTTTCAATACAAAAGTAAAGACGATTCTACGAGAAACAGTGTGTGTCATGACTGATGATTATTTCGCTATTAGGCCTAATAAGACGCAGTGATAGGCAAAATACTTTTCAAAAGAATTTTGAAAAACAAATAAAATAGTATTTTCAAAATAATTTTTGAGAAATCAACATTTTGTAGCATTATCGCTTCTCGCTAGTATTTACATTTACATTGCATTTGTGTACTTGAAAGTGATCTATAGTTTCTTATGACTTGATGCATTTGATAAAATTGTTATTAGTAACACTTCTATTGCGCTTGTATCTAATGCACAAGCAACCGATGGTACACCAAAACGAAGCTACTGGAAACCAATGCATTTCCAGAGACACTGGCACGGCATGCCGACAAAAGAGCGCCCGACAAACGAGCGCCGACATAAGAGCGAAGGGCTCTATAAACGGGGCTTATCAAGGGGACGATCAAAGGGCCAATTTAAACAATTAGCATGTTAAGGCCTATAGTTCTTGTAGGTTTAAGAGCGAAAGTGTTCCAATCGGGCTTAGATTCCTAGACCTTTGATACATACGTTCTAGTCAAAGAAAGCCCTTTTGTTGTTCGGCCTTTTTATCGGAAATCGCAGAGCGCTGCTTAAAGCTTTTGTTATGAAAGGACGTGAAGCCTTCCGGTGACTAACGAAAATGAACTTGGAGAAGGTCGTTGCACACAATCTTGAACTGTAACTTTTCTAGTTGACTCAGTAACCAACATGAACGTTTTAGACTTAAACTTCGCATATTTTAAACTTTTCGTTAAACAGGAACTTTCCAGACATTTCTTTAGTATTAAATTCAGACATTTATTTAGTGTTAAATTCTCTTTCTTCATAGCACTTTGTTGAATACATAGCACTAGGATTAATCTTTCTGGTTGCTTTGATTTATAATCTTAAAAGTACACTTCATGTGTGGTCGCCTGGATAAATTCAACATCGCTCTTATGTCGGTTGCTCTTTTGTCGGTTGCTCTTTTGACGTGCCACCACGGGCACATAACGACCAATTCGGAGTAATAATATTATTATGATGACTACATGGACAGTGAGAGACAAGGTGGAATTTAAAACGGCGCCTAAGCTACGTCCAACATCTTCCAGTTCAAAAATTAAATCTTCCAGTTTCAATTATTTAAGCCGATCAACTTTGTTAAGTTGCTGTGGAGCGCCCATGCAGTAGCAGAAATGTCGGTCTTCCAATGGTTCAGGAGGAGTCTAGTGGCCTCCATCCAAAACTTTCCACGTCAAAGACAACAGCTGTACAGATGAGTCACATGACAGACGTGGGTCAAATGAAATGTTGGCTTGAGAGTATCATCAGCATAGAAATTATATCCCAGCAAATGATTATCCATCGATAGTTGTTGGCGACAAGGAACATCTCTTCGACCACATCTCTTCTTCCATCCGTCTACTTCATACAGCTTCCGTCCCCTCCCAATGCCTTCTTCAACAAGCCGATATCGCACTTTCCGCTCTCGCACTGTGAGCCTTCATGGCAGTCGGCTCCTCGAGGTCGTCGAACGTCACAGAGACCATCAACGCTCAACCAGTTCTTTTTATGGCAGAAGA
Source organism: Aporrectodea caliginosa (assembly GCA_020284085.1). Lineage (NCBI taxonomy): Eukaryota > Metazoa > Annelida > Clitellata > Crassiclitellata > Lumbricidae > Aporrectodea > Aporrectodea caliginosa. Next base: position 8,727 of record JACEVL010001902.1, read on the forward strand.
GAGATTCACAGCATTGTAAATCGCGCTGACACTTTTGCTCTTTTTCGAAGCAATTCACACAGATCCCTGACTGTAACACCAGCACAAAAATAGATTCAATCGGCCATGTATATGTATGTATGAATGTATGTGCGTATGTATGTATTTATGTATGTATATATGCATGTATGCATTGTATGTATCTATGCATGCATGCGTGATGTTACATCCGGCGTCTGGGATAGGACTGAGCGAATTGAGTTGTTGTAACTTGTATGCATGCATCAAGTATTATAGCGCTTTTTTTTATCTCACAAACGCGCTGCAAGTTGCACGTCGTCTGTACATTTTATCCGAAAAACTGAACCCCACAAAGAAATTTCTCGAATGATTGGTTTTAAGCTTGGATCGTTGTTGTTGGTCCTGAAGACCTTGTTGTTGTTGGTCCTGGATACCTTGTTCTTGCCTGCAGTGTGATTCTGGTTAACGACAACGATAACGAAAATGTTCGTTAGCGAAAATAAAATGATTTCGTTAACGATAACTATAACTATAACTAAAAAATATAATTAACTATAACTATAACTATAACAAAAATAACAATAACGAAAGTTCATCTTTATTTTCGTTAATACAAAAAATAAAAATAGAAAGTGCAATGTGGACGATTCGACATACACGGGAATAAAAAAAAATGCGCTATAAGTAATAGCCTATGTTTCATTTGTGAATTAACCCAGTAATAGTGTTGCATTTTATTACTAGCTGTTTTGTAAACGTTTCTATTTCATTGCGATTGCGACCAAAGTTGACTAGCGCAATATCACAAAATTAGTAGTCACAGTAATCTAATGTAGACAAAATGTCTCTGATGTTTTTTAGCAGCCGCAAGCGTGGGAAATGGGAATGCTCTCAGGAGTCATTTCAAGTACAAATTCTGTCTCAAATCCTGCTCTCTGTGTATTTGTAAAAACATTAGTAAAATATGAAATTGTCTTCTACATTGACACAGGTATCATCATTAGTCAGGAAATTCCAGTAATTTAAATATTGATTTTTCTTATTATGCAATTGGTCAGTTACTTTGGAAAGTCGTGTATTCATGAAGCTGAATGCACCCATGCTTCAAAGGCTTACAAAGCTCTGAGCAAATTGTGAAACAACGTGTTAATACGCACAATTTTGCAGCCATAAATATTGTAACTAGGTAATAGCTCAAATTAACTAAAATAAAAATCCATTAACTATAACTATAACTATGACTAAAAAATAATACTAACTATAACTATAACTATAACTAAAATATAAAAAAACATTAACTATAACTGTAACTATAACTAAAATAAAATCTGTAAGGAGAATCACACTGGTTGCTTGTCTCTCCACCGGTGGGCCTTTGTCTCCCTCTTTATTGTAACTTTTGAGATAGTTTTCATCCTTCTTTTAGTGGGTCGTCGCTGGTCTTGTCACAGCGTAAGACTGATCGTAATACTGATCGTAAGACTGATCGTAAGACTAACCGTAATACTGATCTTAAGAGTGACTGCTTCCTGTTCACATAATTAGGTGTTCCCATTGGCATCTTTATGCTTACCTACTTACTTGTTTACTTAGTCCTTTCCTTGCAGTAGGTCTCTGCTAGAAGTCTGCGGGTATACCCGTACCCGCGGGTTTACGTACCCGACCCGTACCCGCGGATCGGGTACGGGTCGGGTAAGCATTTTACGGGTCGGGTACGGGTAGGATCATCACGGGTATGGGTATACCCGGTTTTACCCGTACCGACTTGAAGTTTTGGGGCTGCAATGTCACCTTGCATATAATAGTGAATATTAGACTGTAACTAATAGGACTGCTCTTCTTCCTCTTCTACCTCTTCCTACTGCTCCTCCTTCTTTTTAGTATAGTAGTAGAAGTATATAATCATTATCATCATCATCATCGTCATCATCATCTTCGTCCTCTTCGTCATCATCACCATCAATTTCTGACACCAGTCATTTGTCTGCGATGTGTACGAATAAATGTTCTCCGTTGTTCTGCTGCTGCTGCAACTACTGCTACTACTACTACTACTACTGCTGCTACTACTACTACTACTGCTACTACTACTAGTAGTAATACTACTATCATCATCATTCATCAGCCTATATATTATTATTGCTACATGCTGAGTTGTAGTACTATTAGTCTGGTAGGGACAGGTGCTGTGGTGAGGCATGCTAATGAAGTGACGGGTACACTACGGGTACGGGTATACCCGCGGGTAAGGGTAGGGTCGGGTAGTAATTTTGAGTACGGGTCGGGTATGGGTACGGGTACGGGTAATGGCATCTTTATGTTACCTACTTACTTGTTTGCTTAGTCCTTTCCTTGCAGTAGGTCTCTGCACATCATCGGGCAACGCATCTCCTCCAAATCATCGTCTCTGTCCATCGCCCGCTCCTCCTCCTCCTCCTCCTCGCTCTCATCCCCCACGACATCTCCAGGAATCTCATAACGTTTCTTATGGTTTCTGCCCACTTCTTCCGTGGTCTTCCTCTCTTCCTTCTCCATCCAAAATTTCAGATCATCAGATCTGTATATAGCTTAGGAAGTAATTTTTAACTGAACACTGGTGCAATCAATTTCCATATCATTAGAGTGCGATCTGTAGCGATGTATAATTATAATAATTTGATGTGTACTTTGTGTGTCATGGTACGTGCTGCATATAAGTTCCATCTGCCGACCGCTGATGAAGTCGATTAGTTGCTGGCTTCGCTTGTTCGATTGACCGTAAGACCCGGTGTTTTTTACATAGATCAACGGCAGACCGAACGAAACAGCAGTTCGTCAGTTTCATTAATGCACATGGGTATGTCTTTCTCCAAGCATATTCCCTCTCTTCTCATGATGTGTCCGAAGTAACTAAGTTTTCTTTCTTTTACCGTCTTCAGGAGACTCCTCTCCACTCCTGCCTCCTCCAGCACCCATTCATTTTTCCGCATTTCCGTCCAAGATATATTCATGATCAATCTCAGACACTTCATCTCGAATGCCTCTATTCTTCTCTCCTCCTCCTTCCTCAGTGTCCAACTTTCACAACCATATATAGCCACCGGCCAAACCAGTGCTCTCCATAACTTTATCTTTGTTGTTGTTGTTATGTCATGGCTCTTCCATATCTTTTTAAGGTCTGTAGCCACTGCATACCCCTTTGCCAATCGTACTCGGATCTCTGCACCGCAATCACTGTCTTCGTTGATCGTTGAACCCAAATACGTAAATCTGTCCATCTGCTCCAGTTCCTCCTGATTAATCCTGACTGTACATTTGGTTTCCGTTGTTGTCATAACCTTCGTCTTTCCTATATTAATCTGCATTCCATATTTCTTTCCTATCCTGTCCAGTCTCTCTATCAACATTTGCAATTCTTCTTCCGAGCTTGTTAGTAGTACGATGTCATCGGCGTATTGTAGGTTTGTCAGCCTTCTTCCTCCTATCTGGACTCCTCCATCATACCCTTCTAACGCTTCTCTCATCACTCTTTCCGCTAAGATGTTAAACAAACTTGGTGACAAAACGCATCCCTGTCTCACTCCGCGTCTAACTCTGAATTCCTTTGATAGAGTTCCTGCCACCTTGACTCTTGCTTTTTGTTTCCTATACAGCTTTGTTAACAAATTTATTATATGCCCTGGGAACCCCATTTCGATCATTGTCGTCCAAAGCGTTTCATGAGCTATTGAGCCGAAAGCTTTTTTGAAATCTACGAAGCACATGAAAAGGGGTTGTTGATGTTCGTTTGCTTTTTGCATAATAATTCGCAGGTTCGTGATCTGGTCCCTAGTACCTCTGGCCTTCCTAAAACCGGCCTGTTCCTCTGCCACCTCCGACTCCGTCTGGTTCCTTATTCTCTCCAGAATAATCCTTAAGATAATTTTGCTTGCATGCGCAACCAGAGCCACTGTTCTGTGGTTCGAACATTGTCTAGCATCTCCTTTCTTTGGTATAGGCAAAAAAACAGACTCTGTCCAATCGTCCGGCCATTCCCCATCCTTCCATAACGCTGTGCAGATGTAATGCATTTTTTTCTAAAATCTTCTCTCCCCGTATTTAAACAGCTCTGCCGGGACTCCGTCAAGACCTCCATTTTGCCGCTAGCAATCTGTCTTATTGCTCTTGCCACCTCTGATCTGAAGGGCGGTGGTTCTCGTTCGTATCCCGTTATGTGTTCCCTGCCTTCTATATCATTGTATAACTCTTCACAGTATTGCTTCCATCTTTCAGCTATACCTTCCTTATCGGATATGTACTTTCCGTTTTCAGCTTGTATCGATTGTAGTTTAGGTTGAAATTTGTTCGTTATGGATTTGACTGCTCTATATAAGTATCTGCTGTTGCCCCTCTTATTCTCTTCTTCAACCTTTCCACACATATCCTCTATTTGTTTTTGTTTATCCCTCCTTAAAAGTCTTTGTACTTCCGCTTTCCTTTCTTTATATTCCTCTCGGACCTTGTGTAACCGGGCGACGTCCGAGCCGGCATGATTTATCTTTGGATTCCATTTTCATGATGCTGTTTGGAGATGGTAAGATGGTAGGTTCCCCAGTTCCTTTCCATCTCGCAGTATGGAGGCCATGCTCCGGATTTACCAGACATGCCCTCCATTGATATGGACTTGCCGTTGTCCTTCTACTGGATCCTCCGTCAAGTCCACTGAAGTCTCGCTGCTGCCCGAGACCTGCCGCTCACGTTGGCCAATCTTTTTCAGGGTTCCTGCTGAGCCTGTCCAACACGCGTAGCGCCCTAGGTGGTACTTCGGTCGAAACCTTCACCACTGTTGGCATAGCCCCAGCAGGCCATCCCCTACTTGATTGTTCACCCCCTCACCACGATGAGGTGTGAGGTGTGAGGCTAAATATGCACATCAGGCGCATTCGAAATAAAACGCGGGAGCCGCTCCGAAAAATTACGATCTCTATAATAGAACACTAAAAGTCGACAATAAGAGAGAGCTCAGAGGTAATAGAAGAACGGCCGAGCTTCGCCTACTGTTAGCCTATATTTAGTCCGGGGAACAAATAATAGGCCTATATAATAAGGTAGAGATAACCCGTGCGGTACTATTACAACTCATTATTTACTTTAAATTCCGATATACGGCCATTTTTTATTTCGACGTCGTCATTTATTGAAGCGCCTTAAAATCTACTGAAGCCCGTTTTCTCGCAACCAATAACGTAGGCCTAGCCCCTTAATTTCTAATAAGAAATTTCAACGGGCGATTTTCTAGGTCATCTCAACTAAAAACTCGCCAATACAACACTTTGGAGATGCAAAATTTTTATTCTGATCCCCAACTATTTTCAGTTCAAAATTTAATTTCAGTTCCGATATATGGACATTTTTAGTTGATTTTCAAACCCATCAAGCGGCAATGATGGATTAAGCTAGAGCTACACGAAAGAAAGTTCGATAGGTGGCGCAGTATAAGCGGACATTAAATTTAAATTCTTCTCGCCCTCTTCGTTCTGCTGACCGGCTTGATCTTTTCGTACCTCGGTCGCGAACCTCATTAACCCAGCATCGGGCTTTCGCTGTAGTGGGTCCATCAATATGGAATGACCTTCCCTGCAATGCGTAGCAGGATTCTGGAGGGGATCTCACTGGCATCTCTTCGCTGCTTAAAGGCCTTTCTCTTTTCTCGGGCCTGTCACGCTGAGAGCGCTTCTGAATAGCTCTGCTGTGAGAAGCGCTTTACAAATGTTCAGATTAGATTAGATTAGATAGAAATGCGAAGTCGCTTACCAAAACACATTAAATTCAAATGCTGAACGGGGCAGCAGCTGAGTCACAGGTAATTAAATTCAAATACACGGGGGAAAACAATTTTCACCTCTAAATATCGTTTCCATTCAGATGTGTGGACATTTAAAATATTTGAAGCCCTTGAGCATATATAGTGAGTAAATAAGTAGCCTTTATTTGCAGCGTTAAAAAGGACGCATGGGGAAAACCCGGGCAAAGCCGGGTACAAATGCTAGTAAAATATAGGGGAGAGCGGGGTTGGATGCATCAGGTGTTGGTTGCAACACTATCGCTAGTTAAGCGCTAAATAACAGCAGCGTAAAATCAAATCAACTACCTTGTAAGGAATATATTTTAGGTCAACGTGACTTAATTTCTTGGCAGGCAGTTGATTTGAACTACCGAAAAAAGTTAAAATTTATTTTCAGACATCAAAAGTAAATTTTTCGGTTTTGTGTTTTTTCGTAATGTAGCTTAATGTGTTGAAGCAATTTAGTGTTGTTTGGTGCCATAAGTTGAACAAGGAATTGGGCTTGAAAATGCATTTAGTCACTTTATTTAAAACCAGCGCTGTCGATAAAAAGTTTCTATAACAATGTCTATGCATTGCTTCGGGGTTGGTTGCAACATTTTAATCGGGGTTGGTTGCAACATGTTTTATTAGCTGAATTGAATGTTTGTATGGTTTAAAATGCACCATTTAAGATTTGGTTTGGCAAATGTTTTCTTGGGAACGGGTTCACCAAGCCCCCTCCCACACCTTTAGCCCCGTTTTTCTCAAGCACCTTCGACATCCTGGCCCACCACTTGCTGGAAAATTTTGCCACTGGCCCACCATTAACAAAGGTTTGACACCCCTGGACTTTAGTCCGTTAATAATGGGTGGCAATAAGCGAGTCAGTAGGCAAATAACACTCCCGTTTTCCTTTTTTGGTTACAATTTGAAGGCTTGAAAAAGCTCTACAATTTTAATTAAATCTTGAACATTAGGCAATGCAGCCAAAATAGGTAGAAGTAGTTCAAGTAGACTAGCCTGCTATGGAGGCTATACGCCTATCGAGTATTTATATATCGGACATTTTACATGACGATTATTGCAGCAAAACAATTTAATATCTTGACAGATGCTTTTGATCAGATTTAATTTTGATGTTCTTCAATCTATTACAATTTTATATGTAGTCAGGCCTCGGTTTGCCCTAGGCAATGCAAACTACGTTGAATAATTATACTACTTTCAATACTGTTGCAACCTTCCCCCAGGGTCGTTGCAACCAACCCCGGCCCGGGGTTGGTTGCAACACTTTGAAGCCCTCTGTTCAGTTAGCTATTGTGGTTACATCTTTGATCACTGAGATCGTCACTATAGCTTGTTTTGATGCTGAGATATAAAGGATATATATGGGCTAAACAATTTTCAGGTTGTTCCAAAACTAAAAAGATGGCACATGAAAATATGAAAATTGTTGCAACCAACCCCGGTCTCCCCTAAATTAAAGCATTGGAAAATGAATTGAAGGCATCTTCTCGGATGGATCTTAAGAGATATTGAAGCAGATTGACAGACGGACGGACGAACGGACGAACGGACGGATGGTCGAACAGAAAGACCAACCTGTCTTAGGCTGAATCCTTCATCCCAGAAGCAGTGCAATGTACCACAACAATTCGGGATGCCAGAGCAGGACTCGTTGTACTTCTTGCATTCAAAGGCATGACGCCGTGCCACAGAGTGAAGACGGCCTGGACCCTTAATACTAAAACGTCATTCATCGATAGGCGTTATGTAATCTCAGCATCCAGAAACAGTTTCTAATGTATAAGGCAAAAACCGCGACAGCAATTTCAGAATGTTTGTGCTTCAATTCAATTCAATTCAATTCAATTTATTTTTCCTGTAACCGACAGCATATTTACAATTATGGCAGTGATAATTCAACGACGTTCCGGTTACCAAGTGGAGGACCCTGAAGGGATGGATTATCCCGCTAAATAGGGCCACCCAGGTAATGAAATAAAAAGTCTCGATAACACATGACAGCAAGCTTGCTTTCGGAGACAGGAATTAAACAAAAATTATAATGACTTAACTAATAGAACTTAACTAAACACCCGTAACAGTAAATAACATTCATTCAATTGCCTTGATGTATCAGATAGTGGCGTAATTTGTTCTTAAATATTTTTAAAGCAGTCAATTGTCGGATCCATAGGGGAACATCATTCCATACCTTAACCCCTGCAAACCTAATGGAAAACAGTCGAGTATTTGTGTGGGCAAAGGGCTGTCGATACAACTTGGTGCTTCTAGTGGGATAGGAGTGTATTTCAGAGGTAAGGAGGAAAAGGTTTTGGTATATAGCAGGTAATAGATTGTGCTCATACCGATACATGAATTCGCCTACTTGCGCTATCCTAATCTGTTCAACAGTTAACATTTTAAACTCAAGAAACGACTTGCTGGTGTGAGATCCGTAGGGAGTGCCAGCAATGAATCGGACAGCTCGCTTTTGGAGGATGGTCAGCCTTTGCAGGTTTGACTGGTACGTAGAGGCCCAGATCAAGTTACAATAGCCAAGGTAGGGATATATCAGCGAGTAATAAAGCGTTAACCGAACCTTGGGTGGCTTTCAAGTTAGAGAGCCTCTGAGTTTATACCTCGAAGGGGTGCTTTGCTATTTTTCAGCTACACTTACACTAACATTGCAATTACATTACATGGATATATACACACATCTCTGTATGTATATATATATATAGTATATATATAGGTTGTTTTAAGGTACATGTGAAATTTTCAACTCAAAGATTTTTTACTGACCAGGTCAAATTATAAACTCCACATCCAAAATTATATCTTGATAGCTGAGCATTTTCAGGACTTGCTCAAGGCGACCAAACTTATGGAACCCGGTTGCATTATAGGCATTCTATGCACGATTTCAATACATGCCGGCCGTGGACCCATTCTTAGTGTACGGTTTTTCTCAACTAATAAACAATGAAAAGAAACGGTAGCTATGGTACTTCCAATTTGGGAAAGAGCACGGATTCCCCTAGGGCTAAGAATCTTGTTTGGGATCAGCTTCGACATCTTCATAAGGAATAGCAAAACTTCAAGAAATTATTTTCAGGAAGTCAGATACAGAAGAGAGAAAACGCGATTCTTTCAATGATTCCCTGCCTCTTTGACATTGCGCATACGAATGCCATGACAATAATTAAGATAGAAGAGGTTCGGCAGTTTTTGAAAGCACAGCGTGAGAAAGGACAACGTGGTTCCTTGGCAGGCATTGATGTCAAACTTGCAAGGCAAGAAGAGAGAACGCTGGCAAGATCAGCAGCACTTGCAGAGCGTGAGGAACGTTATCGTGCAAGCACAGCTGTAGCTACAGAGGTTCTTTTGTTGGAAAAGTCATCTGAGGAAGATAGCTCAAAAAAGAGCCAGAACCTTCGAAGTCTACTTTGCCACCAAAGCGGCGAAGGGGACAATTTCTATTGTTACTCATGATGTAGCAGCAGCTCTAGATAGTACCATAACCTGGAGTCGAAATGCCTCTCACATTTTGTCTGCATGCTCTCGGTGCATTCAATCTATACGCAGCACCAGCTGGTGAGATGATCATCAGTCTTTCAGCGATCCATCGAGCAAGAAAAGATAACAGTACAGCCCTAGCAGTAGAGATTCGTGAATCTTTCGATACGTAGGTTCCTCTTACCATTCACTGGGAAGGCAAGATCATGCCAGATGTTATGTGAACAGGACGAGGGTGTGTTGATCACCTTCCAACAATGGTATCTGGCAAGGATGTGACCATTGACCAAGCAATTGGCCATCCTCCAAACTCCAATCCGGAACAGCTGCCGTCATGTCAGAACAGTCAGATGCATGTTTAACCGAGATCAGAAGTTGGGGATTGGAAGACAGAATCGTAGCCATGTGTTTCGACACAACAGTGAGTAACACGGATTGCAAGGGCGGCGCATGCATCAAGCTGGAAGCGGAATTAGGAAAGGACCTCTTGAACCTTGCCTGTCGACATCACGTTTTTGAAGTTGTTCTGGAAAAGGTGTTTTCACTGCATGATTCTGCAATTTATCCAAAATTGGAGCTCTTTAGTCATTTCCGTGACTTCTGGCCGCAAATCGATCATGCCAAGTATCACACAGCAATGGAGGATAAAGATGCAGCTCAGCCTGTCACAGAAATTATGAGACAATGTCATCACCTTTGCATTGCAGCAACTGAGTACTGAATAATCATAGAGACGAACACAAAGAGCTACTAGATTTAACAGTCACTTTCCAAGGAGGAATTCCACCAAAAGGAATAAAGTTCAGGTACCCAGGGGCATTTAATCGCACGCGTTGGATGGCACGTGCGATCTATGCGATGAAGATGCGGCTTTTCAGATATCAATTTCCCATTCAACAATGCCAGAGCACAGAGAGGGCATCTCGACCATCCTACTTTCAAAAGGTGTGGAATCATTTACTTCAAGTGTCAGTTTTTGTGACAACAACTTACGTGAAGTACTGGTTCTCCTGTACCTTTACCATAATAGCCCTAAAGAACGATCATAGATCTGATTAACCTCCAAAGTGGCTTCCTCCCATATAAGTAATCCAACTACAAAAGTGTAGGAGTTGACCTCTCTGGCACCAGATCATTAGTGCACCCTCAGACACTCCAACGGTAGAGGGTGTGGAATTCCAGGCCGCTGACTACAGACCGACTGACTCAGTGCCAACAGACAGACAGAAGCAGACAGACAAAGGCATAGAGAAAGACAGAGAGAGGGATTAAACAAGGCAGCGATGTGAGTAAGCGAGTAACCCAACCCAGCCCAGCTAAGCCTGACTGGCTACTCTTACTGTATATAATAGTCGATGTCTTAATAGTTAAGAGGGCAGATTATCAGAGTTCAGATCGAACTGTCGAGTTTTCAGTGTTTGTTGTTACCATCGATGTACACTGTTTGTCACTACAATAAACGAAATTAACTTCTGCTGATCGTCTTCGATCGTCAACGGCCTCTGGGCCCGTGACCGGGTCGACATGGCCGAGGCACAAGCAACCTCTTATGCCGGCCTCAGCGTGGCGAGCGCCGACAAAGAATCGCGCTAACTACTACATTACGCATGTAGAAATATTACATGCCCTCGGCAACCTTTCGTACACTACAAAAGTACTGCCGGATTTCTTCACTACTTCTACCACCAAAATATTCCAGATCTTCGGATTGGGTGACTCTTTTCTTGATCGAGACCCGCAACAATGGGAGTCAGAACAATCATACAGTGAGGCAAAAGATATCATATTCGCCCTAAAAGTGACGAACGATTTAGCGAAGAAAGGAGTGTCTGTCATGCAGTCCTTTAACGAAGCCCTGGTCAGAAACGAGGAAGAGAAACAGTTTGTTCTGCAAATGGTCGAGTACCATCGAAAGAAATTCCCAAGAGCACTAAAGGGAATAAATAAATGACAAGTTACTGACAGTATTTCCTTTAATTTTGCCTTATATCTTTTGTTTAAGTGTTGAAATTTGTTTAAAAATTAATTACAATGTATCACATTGTTGTCTAAGTGACAATTCTTCCCGGGCCTTGAGCAAGTTCTAAATCTCTTCCGATCATCATCTAATTTGTCAAAATAATGACAATGTTTCTCAAGGTGGAACACAAAAACAACCTCTCAGATACTAAATCTTAAACTTCAATTTTGAGACACACCATAATATTCATACATGCATTCATACATACATACATACATACATACATACATACTGTGAACAAATGTTTTGCATATATATTATAATGAGCACAGGTGTTCTTTAGGTTGACATATATATAATGTGTATCGATTGTTAAGCGTTTTAGTCTTAGGCTTTAGTTGCGCTGTCGGCTCGTGGGCGCTTGGCCTAAAGTAGCCTAAACTTTGGCTGACGATAGATTCTCTACACGTGCAGTTAGCGCGCCAAACTTAAAAACTGCTGATGACAGTGAATTTGAACAATACAGTGTAGTAGATGTTTTAATGCAGTAGAGAGCTGTATGTTAGAAGTTACAGTTGAGCTGTATTGATAAGAACTTTGATTGTACGTTTGAAATAACTGTGTTTAAAGAAAGAAAGAAACATTCAAAGAACTGTGTCAATTTAATTCTTAAACAGTTAGAAGTCGTTGAGCAATTTATATGTAGAGATAAGGAAAGTTCTTGAGGTAGGTCACAACTAAGAAAGAAAAGAGTTGGTGACATATTTGGTGACAGCGGTGGAATTCGAAACAACGTCTGGAATTCGAAACAACGTCTGGAATTCGAAACAACGTCTGGGATTCGAAACAACGTCTGGGATTCGAAACAACGTCTGAGATTCGAAACAACGTCGACTGGTGAATACGCACTCGAATCATTGGTAAATCAACGAAAGCCTCAACAACAAAGGTATAAAAGTTTGTTGTTATCAAA
>JACEVL010001903.1:0-24320 GCA_020284085.1 Aporrectodea caliginosa
ATGTTTTGATGTTGGAAAACCTTTTAATTTGTACTGCGATAGTAGTGATTTTGCAGTAGGAGCTGTTTTAACACAGATGGATGATAAGGGAATAGAACGCCCTGTATCATTTATAAGTCAGAAATTGACTGACACTCAGAAGAGATGGGCAACTGTAGAGAAAGAAGCCTATGCTATTGTTTGGGCTCTAAATAAGTTGAAAGAGATAATAATTGGATCTAAAGTTCACATCTTTACCGATCACAATCCTTTAACTTATCTGACTGAATCTATGTCTAAGTCTGCTAAATTGGTGCGTTGGGCTTTAGCACTGCAAACTTTTGATGTAGAGGTTAATTATAAGAAAGGACGATTAAATGTTGTAGCAGATTGTTTATCTAGATTATAAGATTGTTTATTTTACTGTATTATATAGTATTAAGTTTATTGCATAATTTAGTACCTGATGATTTCGCAAATTTTAAGTTTAATTTGCTCAATCCAAAGAAAGGGAAGGAGGTAATGTGAACTAATGTTTTGCATATATAATGAGCACAGGTGTTCCTTGGGTTGATATATATATAATGTGTATTCGATTGTTAAGCGTTTTAGTCTTAGGCCTTAGTTGCGCTGTCGGCTCGTGGGCGCTTGGCCTAAAGTAGCCTAAACATTGGCTATTGGTAGATTATCTTTACACGTGCAGTTAGCGCGCCAAACTTAGAAACTGCTGATGACAGTGAATTTGAACTATACAGTGTAGTACAGTTGTTTTAAGGCAAGAGTTGAGTTTGTTGTTATTAAACTGTGTTTGAAGAAAGAAAGAAACATTCAAAGAACTGTGTCAATTTAATTTTTAAACAGTTAGAAGACGTTGAGCAATTTATATGTAGAGATAAGGAAAGTTCTTGAGGTAGGTCACAACTAAGAAAGAAAAGAGTTGGTGACAGACCCCCATATTCATTGTATCAGAAATACCTATTATCGTACGTGCCATTATAAAAGTAAAGCCTCCTAATAGCAATCAGCCTACTTAACAACCTCCGTAGCATTCTACTTTCGTAGCAAACAGCCTTCTTAGCAACCAAGCTTTGTAGCAAGCAGCCTCTATGTCAGCCTCATTAGCAACCAGTTTCAAAGTCAGACTTGGCCCCTTTAGCAACCGCCTTCCTTAGCAACAGTTATCCTTAGCAACAGCCTTCCTTAGCAACAGTTATCCTTAGAAACTGTCCTGCTTAGCAACTGCCTTCATTAGCAACTAGTCTCCTTAACAACCAGTCTTCATAGCATCCAATCTTCGTAGCAAGCAGTCTCCTTAGCAGACGACGTTAGGAACCATATTTCTTTCTATGCAGCGTTAATAATATTATAACAATAAATGGGCTCAATGTTTCCCATGGACAATTTACACACATGTATGATGTTGAGGAGATAACAGACACCGAAAAGTCAGCGATTTTCTCACGTTACCACCCATGCATATTTCCTAAAGAGCCGTTGTTTGCTACATGTTTATTGTTTACTATAAATAATCCATAATTCCTTCCCCACCCCTGCCCCTTCCATTTCACCTTGCAAGAAAAACGATGTCAGCAAAAATGAAATAAATAAGATTGTTTTCTACAGCAGTTTGTAGGTACATTCTGCAAAAAGGCATTTTTAATACTCGCATAGAAAATATATACTTTGGTACAGCATGTACCGCTGTGCATAAATGGGCAGTGGCGTAATTTTGGGAAATCACTGCATAAAATTATTTTACCAAAATAAAATTATTTTCCTACCTACCTACCCAGTTTTTTTTAACTCTGTTACCGGAAACACACCATTATTTTTTTTGGCCTAATATGGAGGTTCTGGTGCATTACTCACATTGGCTAAAGTTGACTGTATTACAATGTCACAAAGGCAGTTACAACTAGAAGGTTACACAAGTAAACAGGAAGAAAAGCAGAGAATACTAACTTCGCCAATAAGATCAGCATAGACATGCTTGAACACTTCATAGAGTCCAAATTTGCAGAGGCCTTGTGCAGAGTAGCCAAAAGCCGTAGGTGCCCAGCCTTTCCCAAGCTCCCTCATCCCAGACTCCGCCACAGACACTTTAAAACCTCTGATGAGGTTTCCGTACTTGTCAGGATTGACTTGTATCCGGCATTTTACCAGATCCAGAGGCACAACAGCCGTGTGTGTTATGCCGCAGCTAAGTATGCCACCGAGGCCGCACAGGGCGTAGTACTTCGAAGAACCATATTCACAGCTGTGTGATTCTAAACGAAACAAGACCACAGCAAAATACAGTCACTATTTACAGCCTCAACTGCATGCCTTAATATTTTCCCCATTACACAAAATTCTGACCTCAAATCGCTAAAATATGGAATGGTAAATTTCTTATTTCACAAATGTAAGTAAAAACTTAAATTGATGTGGATCCCAGTTGATACCCTATACCCAATCAATTTAAAATCACAAAATTGTCACAATTTAGTTTCTATGTAAGAAAGTCACAACAGAATTAAGTAAATTCTCGAAATCAAATTAAACCTAGCCTTGTAATTGAATATCTGAGGTAAAATTTCTAAGCACTACTAATATATAGAAGCTATATTCAGCAACAGTAGGTCAGTTGGATGGGAACACATGCATGAAGAATGTAGGATAGGAATCTGTCACTCAAGGGGCACTCTACGCTATATTGCAGAAAGAAGAGGAGTTAGAATCAGCAGTCTTGGCACAAGCTACATGGCAATTGGAAACAAAATAGGAGAAACACATATAACCCATGTTAGCATGTTTCAAACAACCAGTTTACTCAACAGCAATAGTATAGTTCAAGTACTTCATTTCCAGGCAAGGAATACAACATGGAACACACAGTTAGAATGTCAATTTAACAATATCACACTGGTAGCTTAGAGACAGGCATGATTAGTTAAAATTATGCTAATCGATTAGAATTAGCCACTGAAACATTTTGTGCAAAATGATTCTGATGATAAATTGTACAACTGTTGATTCCCACAAATTAACGTATACACTGGAACCTCCTTGTAAATTCAGGATGCACATAAAATCAAATCAAATTTTGGATTCCTAATTATTTTACCGTACATATTCAATAGATCCAAATTCGTATTATAAAAAGCATGTTACAAGGAGGTTCAGGTGTACAATGCACATTGCACAGGTGTGACAAGTACTCAGACTACTGTAAAGTGAACTTTCTAAAACTGTCGCGGTCTTTCACTCCACTTGGCAGGATGCCAAAACGACGACAGTAAGCTTCACATCTGGAAAC
The DNA here is from genome assembly GCA_020284085.1 of Aporrectodea caliginosa. NCBI lineage: Eukaryota > Metazoa > Annelida > Clitellata > Crassiclitellata > Lumbricidae > Aporrectodea > Aporrectodea caliginosa. Next base: position 3,278 of record JACEVL010001903.1, read on the forward strand.
TCTCAATAGCTTTACTATCTGCAACAGTTTCTTTTATAGTTGTTCGCTTCACATTTATTTTGATATTTCTAGGTTTCCATTAAAAAACTCTTATTACAATTTAGTGACAGAAACAATTCTTATTACAATTTAGTGACAGAAAACAAAATTGATAAATACATGCTCTTCAAGTCAACATGCAGTTTCAGAATCTCGACAACAAGTTTGACGAGTAAAAACAAAATGAAAACACAGTGATGAGAACAAAACAACTGTAGTACTTTCAAATATTATCCATATAAAATAACACTAAATCACACCGTTAGTAGAATGCTTCACACAATGACAATACAATACTTCATTTTCAAACATGTTACTTGATATTAAAAGTAAACATTAAAAACTCACTCAAAATATGGAACTGCATTTCCTGTTTCAAACAGCACATTTTGTCCATTCCATTTTCTTATCATGCATTTAATAGTCTGCTTTACTCCTCCTTGTCTTTGACTCTTATGTTTCGTGCTGTATGCTGCTGCTCGTCTTGTTCTCCAATTAGAGACTTAATATCTTTAAAACTACACTAATTATCGTTTCCAACTAAACTTTACAGTTGCTATCCTTGTATACAAAGGCACTTCATGGTCTACCACTGAGCCATATTGCTGGTGTATGCATGACACTCACATTTAAACCCATGAGGAAAACTTACAGATCAGATTCCTTTGACCAGCTGCTTGTCTCAACTTAATGAAAAATGACAAGTGCTTTCCCATGCCTTTTCACAGATTGCTGCTCATCTACAGAATTCACTGAATTTTAGCCTGTATTTCTTGCAGAAACGAGGACATTCGATGTGTTGATCATTCAATTAAAAACAGTGAGTCTGATCATAATTCTTGGGGAAATTTCCATCATCAGTAAGTTTAATCATGATTCATGTGAACAAAGAATAAATGGACTTTATCATAGAAATGGGAGCATATTATTTTGTAAAATGAGGGAATTTGTCCTAGTGTGGGGGAACATGTCTGTTCCCCAAATTTACTACATCTACATCAACTCGCTACATACAGCTGAGTGAAACCGTTCTCTTTTTCTCATTTCTCAAACAACTGAAGAATGATCTTTTTCTAACTACCCACGTGTTTAAGGTGAATTCATAATTTAGCATATAAACAAATATCGGATTAACACTAAAAAATAATAATAAAGAAACTGAAGACTCGGAAACAGCGCATGCACTATGAAATCATGCAGCCTACCAGCAATAAACCACACAATATTTGGTACTGTTGGTACCTGACTGTCATTAGGTTTGCTTTCGGAAACAAATCGAAATCTTCTTCGCGCGCAAATTCTTCTTTTCCGCTCTGATTCTTTATATCGCAACACTTTTTTTTATAAAATTAACAGGTGTGTAACACTGTGTCTTTCCTCCACACATGTTTATAAACACACTACGTAATCAGACTAACACCAAGAAAACTTTTCAAAATTCACCTTTAGTGCAAAGATTAAAAGTAGTTTCTTCTACTACCTGTAGTGGTTTAATGTAAAAACTAAGTGGTTTGTTCACTGAAGCAGTGCTGGGAGAAATATCTTCAATGCTAATGACTTGCATGGAATATATAACATTTTAGTAAAAATATTTAAAACTTAATTAAGAGGATGGTGTAAGCCGATTCAAGCTAATAGACAGTTCAAAAGCTCAACTGCCCTTTCCAAAGGTGGTAACATTACAATGTGTGGCACTGAAAATTTCTGCATGGAAGGTCAAGGGTTTTGTTTATAACTTTGCAGAAAAATGCAGAATCAGTATCAAGAATTGATACAATTACTAGAAAAAAAGCAGCAGCAAGTACAACATCTCTATAAACCATAAACAGCAAATGTGCTACATAAAGCATAAGCAAAGCATAAGATACCGGTAAACATAATCGACAGAAACTTCTACGGTGTTTGTGTCTAATACATAAAATTTTTGTTTGTGTCTAATACATACAATTATAAACTAATGATCCCATGACATTTAAAGAAAACATAAAAGAATAAAAATTGTTTTTTAAACAATTAAGAAGAACAACGAATAAGGCAAGAGAGGATTGGTGGGAGGAACGATGTAGGGAGTTAGAGATACTCCAGGAACAGGGACGACACGATCTAGTGTACGGGAAAATAAAATCACTAGAAAAGAAAAAGAACAGGGGAAAAGGAAGCACAATCAAGGATAAGGATGGCAAACTACTAGAAGACACGGGAGAGATTAGGAGAAGATGGAAGGAATATGTGGAAGAGTTGTACACAGGAAATAACGGCCTTAAGGAGGAAATGGAGAAACAAGCACGAGAACAGGAGGAGGAACAAACAGACGACACCATTGGACCAGAGGTGATGAAAGAAGAGGTCTTAGCTGCAATAGAGGACATGAAGAACGGCAAGGCAGAAGGAATCGACAACATCCCAATAGAAATGCTGAGGAATCTAGGAGAGAAAGCAATGAATGAATTGGTGCAACTATGCCAGGATATATATAATACAGGAGTGTGGCCAGAGGACTTTCTTCAGACCATAGTTATACCGATACAGAAGAAGCCGAATGCAATAAACTGCGAAGACCATCGCACTATAAGCCTCCTTACCCACGCATCAAAGATACTACTAAGAATAATAACAAAAAGATTGCAGACCAAAGCGGAAACGGATAATTGCTTAGGAGAGGAACAATATGGGTTCAGGAAGGGAAGAGGGACAAGAGATGCAGTGGCAGCGCTAAGAGTAATAACGGAAAGAAGCATCCAGCATGGACAGGACATATACATCTGTTTCGTCGACTATGAAAAAGCTTTTGACAGAGTGGACTGGAAGAAATTGATGAGAATATTGAGAAGAATAGGAGTGGACTGGAGAGAAAGAAGACTGATAGGCAATCTATACATGGGACAAAGAGTAAAGATAAGAATCGATGGAGAATACTCAGAACCCGGAAAAATAGGAAGAGGAGTGAGGCAAGGATGCCCACTATCACCAATTCTATTCAACATCTATATAGAAGAAATTGTTAGAGAAACGTTAGAGGAGCTGGAAGAGGGGATAAAAGTGGGTGGGAAAATGGTGAAAGCATTGAGATTTGCAGACGATCAAGCGATGATGGCAGGCAGTCAAGAAGGTCTACAACTAATGATGAACCGCTTAAACAGCATATCAATGGACTATGACATGAAAATAAACATAAAGAAAACAAAGGTCATGAAGATGAGTAAGAGAGTGGGAGAAACAATAAACATCACATTAAATGGGGAAGAAATAGAACAGGTGAAGAAGTTCTGCTATCTGGGAAGTGTGGTTACAGAGGATGCAAGGTGCCATGTGGAAGTGAAAAGAAGAATAGCTATGGGAAAAGATGCATTCTACAAAAGAGGGGAGCTCCTCAGAGGCAGTCTAAAAAGGAAGCTGAAGAAGAGAATGGTAAAGACACTAGTGTGGAGTGTTGTCCTATACGGCTCTGAGACATGGACAATGAGGCAAGAAGACATAAAACGACTGGAGGCCTTTGAGATGTGGATATGGCGCAGAATGGAGAAAATCAGCTGGGTGGAGAGAAGAACGAATGAGGAAATCTTACAGCTGGTGGAAGAAAGAAGATCACTGATAGGCACTATACGGGGGCGGCAGAAGAAATGGATAGGACACATCTTAAGGAGCGACACCCTACTAAGAGACATCATTGAGGGAAGAATGGAGGGGAAAAAGATGAGAGGTAGGCCAAGAACAATGCTACTGGACTGGATGTTGGCAGAGGAGGGATACAGCGGACTGAAAAGAGAAGCAGAGAACAGAGAAAAATGGCGTCGTTGGACATATGAACCTGCCTGAGGGCAGAGAACGTGAAGGCACATCAATTCAAACCTAAGGCAGAGGTCAGGTCAATTTCAAGAATGGCAAGTCTGCCAAGGTGCTTGCTAAGATGAAAGTTTTAAGTCAAGGTCAAAACTTAAAATATAGGCCTATCAAGTGGCCCAAACAAGTTGTGAATGAGCTAGCTCCAGCAGGTGGACCACTAGCAAACACTTGTCGACCAGAACAGTTCTAACTCTTTGGCAAACCATACCCAGAAATAAGTAGAGACAGTTTACAGTACAATACTTATAGGTAAACTGCACATTAACACAATGACAAACTTCACAACTGTCACACAATATGGCCACCCTAGCTTGTGAGAGAAACAGAGCACTAGTGATGTAGCTTTTCCGGAAAAATATTTTGCGGAAAATTTTCCGGAAATTTTCCGGAAATTTTCCGCAGAACCGGAAAAATACATTTAACTCATAATGTCAGATTTTCAGTATGAGAAAACACTATAAAATTTAATTTTTTTAAAGTTCCTTTTATTTACAGTATTTCTGTCAATGTGGGCAACATTCACCTTAAAAAATTAAAATAAACATTAAAAACTGTTCATTAGCAGTTCAGGCTACAGTACCCTAGTTTGATTTGTTGTTAGTGTTATAAACTCTCAGCATAATATACTGTCTGGCAATTTGATATTGTGTCAGCTGCTCAGCTATTAGTCAGCTTTGCCCTTAGTCCATACACCGCTCACTGAAGGCAACAGCTCACAGACGAACAATTAAACTAAAACACATTCTTTTGAGAGAAATAAAATTCATCATTAGGATGATATATGGGATCTTGGATTTAGGATAATATGTGTAATTTAGAATATTTGACTGTCTTGATCTTCTTACGTATTGATGTATGATTATTACCATGTCTGTACACCAAAATGCGGAGAGCAATTGGTCAATTAAAGAATATTCTTATCTTATCTTTTTTGCTACTTACCAAGAAAAGCAGATTTGGAAATTAGTGTCAGACTGCAATGGCAATGCCAATAACATTATATTTCAAGATATAAAATAATAGTATAATAGGGCTTATAAAAATTAATCTGTTGCAGTATTAAAATTGTCTGTAGTACTGCATCAATTGCTGTTTTTGTCTCATATTTTCATAACTAAAAAATAGTAAGGAGAGTAAATCATAAAAAATATTTTCTCTAAATTAATTAAAGTGAAGTTTAATTCCAATTAATTCTTAAATGTATTGTCATTGTTGAGCCTTGTGAACACACTGAACAGTAAGCACTAACGGTGCCATCTATTGAATAAACATAATATTATAAGTAATGTTAGATAATCTATTTGGGGCCTATTTGATGGAACATAATGACCAACTGCATAGCTTAATCATGATCTTTAATGTGATTGATTGAGTCTTCTATATGAGTTATAACTACATAAGACAGTATAGAGTGAGTGATGTTTAAACATTATTATGCATTTAAATTGTTATTTAGTAATATTATATTGATGGAAAAATTATCGGAAAATTTTCCGGAAAAATACACTGGAAATTTTCCGAAATTTTCCGGAAAAATATTAAATTTTCCGGACAATTTTTCCGCCTCACAACACTACAGAGCACTGCACATTAAAAATTACGAAACAAGTACTCAACTACAGGAAATCATACTACACTCCATAGATGAAGAGCATATAAAGATTAGCATATTCTGCATCCAATTACTTGCATGAATACACCCTCATAGATCTCAATGTCAAGGTGCAATACAAATGAAATACAAAACGTTGACAATGCGTGGAAGTATGCACACAAGTACAACACAAATTGAAATGACAATTTGGAACAAATTGTGATTGTTTCCATCATATCAGTAGTTTTACAGCGTATTTTCTTGTGAGAACTCGCCCAATTTCATCATTTATATGAACCAAATATTCTGAAAAACTCATGCTACTGTTGCATAGCCTACTTATATTTTATTATCCATCTACTTTAACTTACGCAAATCTTGTTTGTTTGAGCCACAGGCTAAAAAGTCAAATCTTGCGACGACTAATTTGATCACTTACAATCATTCAATCGTCCTGAAACTTGGCAGATAGACTCGCCCTCGCAGACACTTCATTCTATAAAAATTTCAGCTCCCCCAAAAAGGCTAGCTTATAGAATCGGGGACTAAACTTTTCGAATCGGGAATCCCTTTTCCGAAACGCAGCGTTGCCATTGGCCAGCGTTGCCATTGGCCGCAACAGATACGGGTGCGCTGCCTCATTAAACGGACGCTATGTTGTAAAATGAACGCGGACTATATATTTGTAGAGGTAACTGCTTCATAAGACGCATTATAGGATAGTAGATGGATATAGTAAAAAACTTTGTTTTTACGGGCTGTATTTTATTGTACAATTCCTGCTTCGCATGCAGTGCTCCATTTTCTCTCATAATCTGAGGCCAGCATGTTCACAAGTTACTGGGGCCACAAGTGAAAGATTACAATGTTTCAGGCAAAATTAGAGACCATCTAGAAAAATTCATTTTTGTACCATGCAACAATACAATACTTTTAGCCTGAATAATACATATAGGTGAAAACTATATTTAATACAAATATATAGAAAGTAGTCATATATTTTAATGAAAAGAAAAATGAAGCATTACGTAATTTCTTAGATCTAGCGAAGGTCAAGGTCCATTAGGTCCAAAAGAAATTGTTTTCAATAAGACCACCAAAGAGAATCGGATCTTGCATTAAATACAATCTTTTTTACTGAGCCCCATAAAGGAAAATTGATACAAACACATATAAACATCTGATGCTTAATTCTCAAGGTGAGAAATTGATCTCAAACACAAAAGATTCGTTATATGAAATTACTCAAAACCAGAACACAAACACCATTGTTTATCTATGTTTTAAACTGCAATAACAAAAGGTCAAAAGGTCCATAGCATCAGACAAACCTTGTCATTGGTCAGAGAAACTAATACCTAAATGCTTACCCATCTGTATTTACTAACAGACGCAGAAATATCTATCGTGTATAACAGTTGGATGATTAAAAAACTTAACCTATCTAGCAACTTTTAACGTGTTAAGGGCCAATCACATATCACTTGACTCGTCGTTTCAAACCATAAAACCAGTCACAAATTCCGGTCAGTGCTAGATCGATATGAACACCATCACATAAAACTCATTAAATTTTCTCTCAAGGTCAAGAATACAGACAAAACATACTTCAGGACATCTTTACTCATCTCACTGTGCTTGTATTACTAATATTTCATGTAACTGTCACAGGTCTTTCACTCTTAATCCCCTGCTAATTACATGTGCACTTGTTAATTTCGACGCCTATAAACTACCAATTTTTTTAGATTTTCAACTCCATATTATGTGTAATAGGTCAACAGTGTTCCCATATGACGATACGATGTCGGTTATTGGCAACGATCAAGGCTTGTCCCCGGTGATGAGTTGACCTTGAAGTCAACACAAAGTGCTAGCGATCGATATTCGTTTTACAGCAAACCTCACATTTAAATCGAAGAACCGTTTAACACGAATAAGATTTCTAATATTCTATCTTTCTTAGACATTTAGAAAATCCCTTAAATCTACCTTTGCCAGTGTCGGCCGCCAGAGCCGCTACCGTCCTCGTCTCGTTGACTTTGAGGCCGCCTCCGACTCCCTCACACTGAGCCTGTGCGAAAGGACTGGCGAAAGGATTGCTCCTCACCAGATCACTGATTGATCTCGACATTTTGTATCTGGAAAGATCAAATGCACAAGAAACGTATTACAACCACATATAGTTCAATTGTGGCGTAACTAAAGCCAATCTAAGAGGATAAACCGGCAAAATATGAAGAGACTCCATCACGACACTCACCTCTCGCCGACTTAGAAGGAGAAGACAAGCCACGTGACCCGAAAGAATTCATTTAAGTTGATTTCAACGAGCCATTCATGACGTCACTCAGTTTTACAATGACCGTCTAGCGCACTCTAGTGGTTGAATCCAGTCAGTGGTTGGATCTGTAGTTTAGAAGTGTAAACGCGAGTCATATTCTCAGTCGTAATCTGAAAAGTTTAAAGGGCCACTTGAAAACTAAGCGCATTGCACCGGATTGTATTATTCGTCAGCGCTGCGTCTAGACCTATATCAATAAATTCCGGTTGCCTTTCGCTAATGCAGAAAAACGAACTCAACTGTTTTCAATTCTCTATAGTAGGCCTATAGAGCCTACTTAACCTAGAATATTATAATATTATATCTTTTGATGCAATCTTTTGCTTCGGGTAGGCCTACCCGAAGCAAAGTTCATAGAGGCCAACACTAAGTCTTTCCAACTGATGCTGAACGAAGAGAGAATCGGCTCTGACTCAAGTTAAAGTGTAACAGTGGACAGTGGCGGATCCAGGGTTGCTTGCGCGGGGGGGCAATGGATCTTTCTGAGGGGCGCCATGTTCTAGCGTAAATATTGTAATTGACTTTAAACAATAGTAGCCTATGTTTGAAATAATGCCATTATGTTTAGTAATGTAGTAGACCATTAGTATAGTTATACTATTCTAAATAAAACTTTCAAAATGGCAACATTTTCCAGGACATAATGTCGCAATTCGTCAAGCATTTATATGAATTGTTTTCTACGAGGCTTCATCAGTGTAAAGCGATAAATAGTTGCTTAGAGTCAATAGCTCCAGTCAGTTCTCTTTCGATTGATATTTGGCCTAATGCTTGTCTAGACAGATGTTCATTTAATCGTCTTGGTGGATCGCAAGTAGCTTTTGATTATTTTCAATCTGCTACAAGTTCTTTCTGCAGTTGCCGACGTAACAGAAAGAGTGAGATATGCATGTATTTAATACATTAAAATATTAAAATACTACTAGATTAATTAGGGTATTGGTTCGCAGCCTCTTTCAGATCACGGCACCCTTAGGCTACTAATGAAATGGCAGATTAGTTGCACCTCTGACCTATTCATCTATTTGTCATCGAGATAGTTCTTTATTTTACTGACAAGCAACTTTCCTTGTACTCAACTGAAGGGTTGCGACAAAGCGACTATATCTACACTACTTTAACTTTAAAAAAATGATTATTAGACCTATGTTAGTAGTGATAATTTAAGAACATTTTTTTACATATAAGGCTGCAATATAAGGCTGAACAAATGTTATGGTTCTACCATTCTGCCACCCAGCCACGGCAGCCCTTGAGCAGGTTCACGGCACCATTGAGTGCCGCCACAGCCAGGTTGGGTAGCACTGAATTCGGAAGTTGTTATCACGTGTCTGTGAGTCTGTGACTGTTCCAATGCAAGTGATTTGATCAGTGGCGTAGCTATAGGTACTTTGGCGCCCGAGGCAAGTAATGTCAAGAGCGGCAGAGCCGCCAATAGAAATTTCGAATTTTAACGAAACAGAGAGTTATTGAAAAGTTAAGCCTATGTTTTGAGCATTAATTGATTATATGAATATATGGGTCTTACCAGACTCCGAACTGTTCTATCCTTGATAGCTGAAAAGTCTTTGCGAACTTCAGCAAAATTAATGAAGCAGCTACTTCACTCTGGCTGATCAAACTGCCGTGGCCTGCTAGATTCAAAGACCTGCTCCTCTGAAATTGCTGAGTGCTCCTCAAAAATAGCAGTCCTGAACTCCATAGGTTTTAATACGTTGCATATAGATACTAGTATTATAGTAGAGAGATATGTAAAGATGTAGTTCGGAGTTTCTTCTGCGTTATCGTCCCTCTTGCGTTCTCCCTTTTCGCGACCTTCCTCCGCTCCTCTCCTCCTTGATCCTCCCCTTCTTCCTCGCATTGCTCCTTCGTATCCTTCGTTAGACTCTGCCCCCCCTCACACACGACCCTCCCCGCCTGCGGCCCTGCCTGCCGTACGATGCCCACCCAGCTCTATATGACTGAGATGGTATGCGGCCCTGGGGTCATGTGAAGGTCGGTTCCCTTGTCGTCTGTGTTCGGACGAGCCAGATGGTAGCGGTAGGCGCTGCCTGGGGATGATTCATAGGCAAGCGGGTGGCGGTTAAACCGAGGTGTTAGATCTAAGATGGCGGCTTGCCCGACCATAACAACGACACAGTGCATCGAGTGACATTTGTCGTGTTTAGGCCATCATTAAAAGTAAGGGCGCAGATGATAAAATGTCTGTAAAAATTTAATTTTGTCGCCCCTTTGTCCACCATTACGGGTTTGGTCTTGAGGGGCGCCGGAATACAACCAGGAGGGGCACGGGGGGCGGTTCGCCCCCCCGTGCCTATGGCTAAATCCGCCACTGACAGTGGATGATGAGTAGGATGGGAGATGCTTTGTACACGAGGGTGTCAGACAGTCAGACTGAAGGTATCAGTTATGGATGGGATTCCATCCGTTGGGCGCAGGTGCTCGTCAGTGGTGAATGACTTCTACTCATCTGAGCACTATTAACACATATAGGCTGTGAACTAATGTTTTGCATATATAATGAGCACAGGTGTTCCTTAGGTTGATATATATATATATATATAATGTGTATCGATTGTTAAGCGTTTTAGTCTTAGGCCTTAGTTGCGCTGTCGGCTCGTGGGCGCTTGGCCTAAAGTAGCCTAAACTTTGGCTGACGATAGATTCTCTACACGTGCAGTTAGCGCGCCAAACTTAGAAACTGCTGATGACAGTGAATTTGAACAATACAGTGTAGTAGTTGGTTTAATGCAGTAGAGAGCTGTATGTTAGAAGTTACCGTTGAGTGGTAATTGATAAGAACTTTGATATTAAGTGTACGTTTGAAATAACTGTGTTTGAAGAAAGAAAGAAACATTCAAAGAACTGTGTCAATTTAATTCTTAAACAGTTAGAAGTCGTTGAGCAATTTATATGTAGAGATAAGGAAAGTTCTTGAGGTAGGTCACAACTAAGAAAGAAAAGAGTTGGTGACATATTTGGTGACAGCGGTGGGATTCGAAACAACGTGGGATTCGAAACAACGTCTGGGATTCGAAACAACGTCTGGAATTCGAAACAACGTCTGGGATTCGAAACAACGTCTGGAATTCGAAACAACGTCTGGGATTCGAAACAACGTCTGGGATTCGAAACAACGTCTGGGATTCGAAACAACGTCGACTGGTGAATACGCATTTGAATCATTGGTAAATTGACGACAACGAAAGCCTCAACGACAAAGGTATACAAGTTTGTTGTTTTCAAACAAAGAACAATCCCCAATACTTCAAACACAAAAGAAAACTGGTGTTTTCCAGAAAGGACAGCACTGAAGTAAAGAAGTAAGATGGAGAAATTAAGTGTCAAAAAACAAGCAGAACTGAAGAAGATGTCTTCTGAAAGATTAAAACAGCGCTTGTTGAAGGCTGGTTTTGAAGAAGAGAAACTGAAAGATATGTCACGTGAGGACATGTTAGAAGCGCTAGCTGAAGTCTGGCTTAAGGAAGAAGCAGAAGAAGAAGGTGCTGTCGGCGGTGTTGTGGAAAAGGTTATTGAAAAACCGCCTGGACTTATGTCTATGGAGATGATGATGCAGTGGATGATGATGAAAGAAGAAAGAGAGGAGAAACGAAGACAAGAAGAGAAAGAAATGCGACAGGAAGAATTACGTCTTCAGAGAGAAAAGGAAGAGAAGGCAGAACGTCTTCAAAGAGAAAAGGAAGAGAAGGCAGAACGTCTTCAGAGAGAGAAAGAAGAGAAAGCAGAAAATGCACGACAGGAAGAATTACGTCTTCAAAGAGAGAAAGAAGAATTGCAAAGGCAGCAATTTGAAATTCAATTAGAGCAATTGAGAAAAGATAGAGAAGATGCTGAAAGGAGAAGATTAGAGCAGATGATTGAATTTGAAAGGGCGCGGAAAAGTGACGAAGAGATACGTCAGCAACAGATTGAAGAGAAGAGACTACGTGAAGAAGAAAAGGAAAAAGTGCGAATTTCAGAGTTGGAGCGAGCAGAACAGGTTAGACAAGAAGAACTGAAATTACAGAAAGAAAGCATGGAGAAGGCGGAAGAGGAAAGACAAGAACGTTTAAAGTTGGAACAACAAAAAATAGCATTAAAAGAAGCACAACTCAAAGAGGAGAAGCGAAATAGAGAAGCTCAAGAGCAAAGAAGAGAAGAAGAACGAGAAGAACAGAAAAGGAAAAAGGAAGAAAGTGAAACGATGGTTTCGAAAATAAAGAAAATTGGTGATGCCATGAAACACGTGTTACCTAAAATGCCAAACGATATGATGGAGGTGCCATTATATTTCGAAACGGTTGAGAATGCGTTTCGTAGTTTCAACGTGCAAGAACAATTCTGGGTGAAGTTACTATTGCCATTGATGACTCCGAAAGCTAGAACTGTTCTAAACAGATTGTCATTCGATGATTTAGACGATTATCAAGTCGTGAAACAGCACTTGTTAAAAGAATTCAAGTTGACACCGAGAGAGTACAGATCGAAGTTTATTGATGCGAAGAAGACAGCTGAAGAAACGTATACAATGTTTACAGCTAGGCTGAAGAACTTGCTGAACTATTATGTGAAAAGTCGCAAAGTGGAAAAGAATTTTGAGAAGCTGTTTGATTTGTTAGTGGCGGATAAGTTGAAAGAATCACTACCACCAGGTCCACTACAGTTTGTATTGTCGAAGGAAGGAACTGATTGTTACGAAGCTAGTGTTGTGGCAGACCTAGCAGACATTCATGTTAATAATCGAATTGGTTTGGCAATTCCGAATAAGACAAGTTTTGGTTTTGTACCCAATGTAAAAAGAAATCAACAGTTCACTCCAAATTTTGGTTTTCATTGGAAGAGCAATCAAGAAACAGGAAATCAGTTCAGAGGTGCAGAAGTGAAACCAAATTCTCCGGTTGTTCATGAGAATAGAGAGTCGATGATGACCAGACAACGTCAGGTATATAACAAATCACCACCAAGGTTTGTCGCGAGAGAAGGCAATGCATCGTTTACTCCATATAAGAGAAAAGAAAGCATCGAACAACGAGGTGCAGTGGTGAAACGTTGTCACAACTGTGGATCAGACAGGCATTTAATGAAATTCTGTCCAGTTCCTGTTACAACCTCAAATTATGGAAAACAAGAAAATTCGAGGGTGAATCGAATTCAAGTGGTTGACAATTCAGAAAGTCAAGCCACAGAACATCGGTCTCATTATTCTGAAGAAACTGAAGTAAAGTCAGTGATGAAATGTCACCTTTCACCTGATATTCAGAAAGAAATTCTATTGCACAATGGAATGCAGAAAGAAATGGCTGGAAAAGATGAAAGTACAACATTGAAGAAAGTGTTATTACAGTACGTCGAGGTAGAAATTCGTGGAACAGCAGGAAAAGAACCAATAAAAGTAAAAGCACTGATTGATTCTGGAGCAGAGGTTCCGGTGATTAGTGAAGAATTACTGGAAGGCATGAAGGTGGAGCAGATTGGAAAAGTGAACTTACAATGCGTGGCAGGAGATGCCATTCCTGCAAAGTTAGTGAAAGTTGATGTAAGGCTGTGTTGTAACGATGTGGAAGAAGAGGTAATTCCGCATAAAGTCAAATGTTCACTTACACCGTATGTGACATTGATGTGTGCTAGTATTGCAAAAATGGGAAGCACAGAAAGATTCTTGTTGCATCCAGAAATCATTGCAGAACTTAAAGCCGTGCCACAAGTGAAAATGATACAAGGAGATGTGCAAGCGAATGTAACGACGAGATTGCAGAGTCAGCGAAAGAAAGTGGTAGATGTCGAAGAGGAAAGTGAAACTGAAAGTTCAAGTGAAGAGGAAAACGAAAGTGATGATCAACAAAGTTTAATACAAGACGGTATAACAGCAGAAATGAGTGAACAAGAGATGGCTGCATGCAAGAATGGTAATCTAAATGAAACGAAAGAGGATAATGAATGTGATGTGGAGATAGCAGATTTGTTTCAAGAAAATGAGAAAGATGAAGAACAACAGATGCAGATTGCAGACGCAAGGAAATTCGAAGAACAGCAGAGACAAGATGAATCATTGAAAGACATGAAAGCAAATATGGAAAAAGCATTACTGTTTGCAGAATCATATACACGAGAGAAGCAATTACAGTATACGAATCAATACAACAAAAGAGCGAAACATAAAGAATTTGAACCGGGTGAAAAAGTTATTGTGTTGTATCCGACGTCAACAAATAAACTGATTTCACGATGGCATGGTCCATGTACTGTTATACAACGAAGGTCCAAGTACTCTTATTTGATTGACATGGGTGACGATTGTCGAAAGATAATTCACGCAAATAAAATCAGAAAGTACATTACAAGAGCAATGAGTTGTGGACTAATCGTCGAAGAAGATGAAGACTTTGGTTCAGTGGTTGAACTGCTGACGAAGAATGACTTGCAAGATGAAAAGAATTCACTGAATCTTGATCCTGAACAGATTAGTCATTTAACATTATCTCAACAAAAACAATTGCTGGAAGTACTGAACAGATATTCTGATCGATTTTCTGAAAAGCCTGGACTATGTACATTGGTTGAGCATGAAATTGAACTGAAACCGGAATTTCGTGAAAAAGAATTTATGGCTTACCGAATTCCACTCATCTATCGAGCAGAAGTTGAACGACAAATTAAAGAAATGCTTCAAGCCAACATTATAAAACCATCTTCGAGCAGAATGGCAAGTCCGCTGGTAATTGTTAAAAAGAAAGACGGTTCTCTGAGACTTGCCTGCGACTACAGATACATTAACTCGTTCACTGTGGATTGTAAATATCCAATGCCGATTGTAAAAGATGTTTTGCACAAAGTTGGAAAATCAAATGTGATCTCGATTTTTGATTGTCGAAGTGCTTACTGGACTTGTCCTGTTAAGCAAACTGATCAATGGAAAACTGCTTTTGTTACTCACAATGGACTGTACGAGTTTACTCGTGTTCCTTTCGGAATGATCAACTCAGGAAGAACATTTGTTAAAGCAATTAACATGGTTTTACAGCCTATAAATGAATTTGCTGAGCCCTATGTAGATGACATTGCTGTGCATTCAGATGACTGGAAGATTCATTTACAGCATTTAGATGCATATTTAATGCAAATGAGACTGCATAACATTACTCTGAACTTAAAGAAATGTATCTTTGGTAAGAGTGAGGTAAAGTTCATCGGTCATGTGGTTGGTTCTGGAACGATTCAAATGAATCCAGATAGAATTGAAAGTTTAATTAATTTGAAAACCCCAGAAACGAAGAAACAAATTAAGCAATTGCTGGGATTTTTTGGTTACTATAGACAGTTTATCAAAGATTTTGCACAGATTGCGAAGCCTCTATCTGATTTGACAAGCAAACATGTTCCAGATAAGATTGATTGGACTGATAGACATCAACAGGCATTTAATTTACTTAAAGATGCTGTACGCTCTAAAGTTGTTTTATATGTTTTTGATGTTGGAAAACCTTTTAATTTGTACTGTGATAGTAGTGATTTTGCAGTAGGAGCTGTTTTAACACAGATGGATGATAAGGGAATAGAACGCCCTGTATCATTTATAAGTCAGAAATTGACTGACACTCAGAAGAGATGGGCAACTGTAGAGAAAGAAGCCTATGCTATTGTTTGGGCTCTAAATAAGTTAAAAGAGATAATAATTGGATCTAAAGTTCACATCTTTACCGATCACAATCCTTTAACTTATCTGACTGAATCTATGTCTAAGTCTGCTAAACTGGTGCGTTGGGCTTTGGCACTGCAAACTTTTGATGTAGAAGTTAATTATAAGAAAGGACGATTAAATGTTGTAGCAGATTGTTTATCTAGATTATAAGATTGTTTATTTTACTGTTTTGTATAGTATTAAGTTTATTGCATAATTTAGTACATGATGATTTTGCAAATTTTTAAGTTTAATTTGCTCAATCCAAAGAAAGGGAAGGAGGTAATGTGAACTAATGTTTTGCATATATAATGAGCACAGGTGTTCCTTAGGTTGATATATATATATATATATATAATGTGTATCGATTGTTAAGCGTTTTAGTCTTAGGCCTTAGTTGCGCTGTCGGCTCGTGGGCGCTTGGCCTAAAGTAGCCTAAACTTTGGCTGACGATAGATTCTCTACACGTGCAGTTAGCGCGCCAAACTTAGAAACTGCTGATGACAGTGAATTTGAACAATACAGTGTAGTAGTTGGTTTAATGCAGTAGAGAGCTGTATGTTAGAAGTTACCGTTGAGTGGTAATTGATAAGAACTTTGATATTAAGTGTACGTTTGAAATAACTGTGTTTGAAGAAAGAAAGAAACATTCAAAGAACTGTGTCAATTTAATTCTTAAACAGTTAGAAGTCGTTGAGCAATTTATATGTAGAGATAAGGAAAGTTCTTGAGGTAGGTCACAACTAAGAAAGAAAAGAGTTGGTGACATAGGCTATTGATTAACTCTTTGTTTTTAATTACTTTAACATCATTTAGGTTGGCGCAGAGTATACGCTTTTATGAGGTACTTAAAAGTTCATTCGAATCGTCTGACACAGAAGAACAGAGGTCTACATTTATGGATTCATCGGTGAATTATTTTTACAACACTTTAAAGACCGGTTTAAACCGATCAGTACGAGAATTACCAGCGAAACACGTTGAGTGTCAAAGATCAATAATATTGATGTAAACGAATTAAGAAGGTGAAGGATCAATCAATCAATCAATCAATCAATCAATCAATCAATCAATCAATCAATCAATCAATCAATCAATCAATCAATCAATCAATCAATCAATCAATCAATCAATCAATCAATCAATCAATCAATCAATCAATCAATCAATCAATCAATCAATCAATCAATCAATCAATCAATCAATCAATCAATCAATCAATCAATCAATCAATCAATCAATCAATCAATCAATCAATCAATCAATCAATCAATCAATCAATCAATCAATCAATCAATCAATCAATCAATCAATCAATCAATCAATCAATCAATCAATCAGTCAATCAATCAATCAATCGTTTTTATTGTTCCAAGTACAACCAACAGACGACAATTAACACAGTAGACAGTAACATTGCAAGGGATACAATAGGAAGACCCAGAAGGACCAAGGTTCCACTTATTAGGTCGCCCTTGTACCAGTGGCGGCGCCAGAGGGGATAGGGGGATTAGCCCCCCTAACTGCGGCTCAGCCCCCAAAAAAGTGGGAGATCACTGCAAATCACAGGGAGGAGGGGACAAAAGGGAAGGGCTTAGAGCTTTAGCCCCCAACACCTGAAATCCTGGCGCCTCCACTGCCTTAATTTTTGAACCATGAGACAAATGTATAATGACAAATGATTGACCATTATAAGTCCAACTGGA
This sequence comes from Aporrectodea caliginosa, assembly GCA_020284085.1. NCBI lineage: Eukaryota > Metazoa > Annelida > Clitellata > Crassiclitellata > Lumbricidae > Aporrectodea > Aporrectodea caliginosa. The sequence continues at coordinate 20,482 of JACEVL010001903.1, forward strand.
CTATGAAGCATAAACCGAAGCGTAATGTAAAATTAAGACAAAAACCTTATAAAGTAAAGCAGAACCGTAATGTAGCCTATAAAGACAAAAACCTTAATTATGAAAGCAGAATGTCGTATAGTAGGCCTATTCATTTATTTTGATCAATTAGGTATTTTAAATGATGAAAGATTAGGCAAGCTACGGATATCACGGGATAGACTGTCCCAAACAGAAGGTCTGACACAAAATTTAATTGAAAACAGTCGAGAGTTAGTGCGAGCAAAATTTCCTCTGTAATCACCACGCGATCTAGTATTGTGATCGTGAAGGTCAGAAGTACTAGAAAAATATCCTGCAAAGGCACAGAGGAGTAAATTATGAGTAGCCTAAAGCGAAACATAAATTCACTAATCTGTAATTTATTAATCTGTTCAACAGGCAAAATATCAAAGTCATGAAAAATTGGATTAGTATGAGAATTAAAGGAGCTACATGCGATGATGCGTACAGCCCGCTTCTGAAGTACAATTAATCTCTTAAGCCGGGAATGATACGTGGAAGCCCAAGCAATATTACAGTAGGCCAGATATGGATAAATAAGAGAGTAACTTATTACAAATTAATGAGAATGTTGCGAGGTAATAAATAAGAAATGCGAGACAATATTCATATATTCTTAGCAATTTTAGTAGATATGTTTTAATGTGCTCCTTCCACGTCAGGTGCTCATCGAAAATATAAAACACCAAGAAATTTAGAAGATTTTATTTGCGAGATGGCTGTATTATCAGTAGACACCATGAAATTTTGAAGAGGAACCGATTTTTTATGAGAGCGAAAAAGGACAAAATTCGTTTTAGACAAGTTAAGCGAAAGTCTATTGGCCTTGAACCAGTCAGCGACACGACAGCTAGGCCTATAAGTTCAAAATTAAGAAGCTCTAACAATCTGTCAAATGATTTATGAAAGAGAAAAACATTTGTGTCATCCGCGAAACGGATAAAGTGCAGTATATAGAGATGATGCGTTAGAAAGGTCATTGATGTAGAGTAAAAATAACAAAGGACCCAAGAAGGAGCCCTGAGGGACTCCATATCGAACTGATTTGACGTTAGACAAGATACAATTACATAAGTCAAATGATATAACTTGCGGTTGTCTATGGTCAAGATAACTGGATGAAGGAAAAGATGGAAGGATGGACAAAATGGACAGCCGGATGGATAGGCCTATAATTAAGGTGAATAAGTTAAGGGTAAGTCGATGAATGAATAAGTGAATAAGTGGGTCGGTGGGTGACAGAGATGGGTACGATTAGCTAGAACTTACTGCTAATCGATTAGAATTAGAATTAGCAAGGTCTTCCAGCTAATCGATTAGAATTAGAATTAGCAGCAGCTAATCGATTAGCAATTAGAATTAGATTTCGATAATCGATAATTCGATACATATTTTTGCTTCATGATTTTGTCAAATTGTAATCAGAGCACAGCACGTTACTACAGCAAGCTGCTGTAGCCTATTACAATACCTAAAGCTGTAGCCTATTACAATATCTAAAGCTGCACAACTGTTATATGTGAGAACACTCCACAAAACAGCAAGCAACATCACATCGGTCAATACATGCTGCAGTTATTGACATTGCTACTGCATAAGTTCACTATTGTATTTTGCAATTAGCATGTCTTGAATCAGTGCATCACTTAGCCTACTGTGCCTATAGCGTTTATGATAAAACTAAATACGCGTTCCATGGCAGCTCAGGTTGCAGGAACACAGTGATGCTGTAGATGAAGAACATGAAGACATGCTAAATTAATATTTCAGTGTTACATGAGCATAATGGACATAATTATAAACATGAACAGATAATTGAAGGTTTGAAACATCCTTCAGATAAATGAATAAGTAAGTATATTCTTCAAACTCAATATTAATAAACTCATTCTTTGTGAATGCGTTCTCAGCTTAATTTTCAAACATCTAATCGATCAGCGAATAGATTTTCGATTAGAATTAGCTGAAAATTGCAAATCAATTAGAATTAGAATTAGCATCAGATGACAGCTAATCGATTAGAATTAGAATTAGCTATTTGTCTAATCGATTAGCTAATCGATTAGCATCTAATCGATTAGTTGCCCATCTTTGGATGGATGGATGGATGGATGGATGGATGGATGGATGGATGGATGGATGGATGGATGGATGGATGGATGGATGGATGGATGGATGGATGGATGGATGGATGGATTGACGGATCGATCGATAGTATCCAGTTAGGATAACGAAGGAGGGATGGTCCAGAGGAACATCAACCGGTTGGTTAATATGTTTGGCTTGATTTTGAACGGGTTTGAAACCCTGGAGTGCAGAATTTTGATCGAAATTTTGAAGAGTAGGCCTAAATCGATAGATGGTTGAAAACTACTTTTCTTAGTTCTGAAATGATGGGACCCCGCATTGTCGTTTTGTCCAAATAGTAACGCAGCAAACTCACAAGAAGACACAGTCTCTGGACTTTGATATTTTATATGAACAGTTCTATTAAAGGTCCTTATATAGATCGAGTTGTTGATCTAAACATCTAAACATATAAACGCCGAATCTATACTCATCAGTATAGACAAAGTTCACACAGGTCCTTGTCACACAGACACAAAGACTTAACCTGACACGACTAATGCACAAACATAGGCCTAGCTCCCTCTCACACAGACATGAAAAAAAATGTTTCGAAGTTGAAAACGAAGAATGGAGTCTAACTGGGTTCAGCGAACCGCGAAAACCATCAGTGGACCTTGACCAACACCAGCCAGCTGATAAGGCGACAGCGCCTATAGCAGGTATTGTGGAGCTCACCTGTAAACGCGCTGCGGCCAAACACTATAGTCGCAAATGTCCTGTTTAAAGAAGGAAGGCGAAGTCAACGACCCTGGCATAATTAAGATGTCGTTAGACACAGACGCTACTACGAATCTACTTTGTTATAGATCATGTCTTCCTTTTTATAACAGTCTTCCCCTCCACTTACGCGTTGTTCCATTTAACTCTGTTCAGCAAACATTTTCAAACTGTGTTATTTATATCAAAAGCACTGAAAATGCGCTGATTCAATTGTCTTGATGCATACATACATACATACATACATACATACATACATACATACATACATACATACATACATACATACATACATGCATACATACATACATACATACATACATACATACATACATACATACATACATACATACATACACATACATAGGCCTACATGCATACATACATATAAATGTATGCATAACTAAAATGATCAACGTTGCCCTCCTACTTTATCCAGACTTGGGACTAGCATCACTTGAGTACGGCTGTGATGGAATTAGACAACTCAAGATGTTTTTTAATCGACGCATGTGTATGCTTATGTGTGCGTGTATGTGTGTGCACATGTGTGTATGTGTGACTGTGTGTGCGCGCAATGAGGAAGGGGTGTCGGACGAGCATTTCAGACCAAATTGGCTAAAAGTCAGAACGACCTTGAAGGTCAGATTGACTAGGTACGATCTGACTGACTGTTCGTCTCTCGCTAATCGCCCTGTATGTCGGTTACATGTAGGCCTACATAGGGCTATATAATAGTCCATATATTTTATAAATAGTGATGGACAAAGCGCAGTGGTTAAATTCAACCGGATCCCGCCGGATCTGAGATTTGATATCCTCGACCTGAACTATGAGCTCTAGTACCACCGAATGTGCTTTTGTTACTGTAATCGACCATATATGCACCTTGTTTCACACAATTTATTCTTTTCTGAATTGCAAATAGCGAATATAGCCTATCGGTTATA